>JABYQS010000051.1:0-216891 GCA_022592435.1 Cerioporus squamosus
CGCAAACCACCAGGTTTATGCGGCCACCACACTGTACTACCTCTTGCTCCTTCTGTGCTCGCCACATCCTCATACGCCCGCAGAAGTTTCACCTGCTCTCTTGCCCGATGCGTTTGCTCGGGTTCCAGTAGCACCCTCACCCTTGCGACTTACCCCAAAGAGAACCGGCCGTATGATGGATGCGCCCATACCGCTCAGCCACGACGTACCACAACAACCGAGCGATGGATGTCGTCCAGATATCGACAAGGGCTACTATCGTGGATGCTGACTCGACCATCGGGTTCCAGCGTCCGCGTCATCATCCATATGTCCTATTATCCAACGCCGAGAGGGAAGTGTGTCGCGACGCGAAGGAAGGTATCTATGTGACATTATGTTCAGTGCAGACTGTATTTGTAGCTAGGATTCGGGGACACGACTTGACGACCGAGGCAGTACAAGGCAAGAGCCTAAATGGTCCAAACGCACCATCGTCGTAGCCAAGAACCCGCACCCACAAAGAGCTAGCTACTCCGGCGGACTCGGGCGAGGACCCACTCCACCGACCGCCCTAGTCTCTGCTTCTGCTCGCTCTCCTGCTATGTGAGGACGAAGCCGACTTCGAGGCACCCATCAGCGGCAGCCGGTCTTCTGGCCTCCCATCCCTGCTTCCTCCAGCACCCGCACTGTCGGACATATCCTCGTCGAAAAGGACCTCGGCCCCGTCTGCGCCTGCGCCTGCGCCACCGTTCGCACTGATGCTGATGCTCAGGTTCGACTTGCCTGGCTTGCTGCGCCGTGACCGACCCGGAGCGCTGACGAAATCGGTGAAACTGGAATGTGAGGAGGTGGGTGTGTGGCCGCCACGAGCGTTGCCATTCGCCGGCGGTTGTGGCTGCGTGGTCGGGGCGCGCACGGGCAGGCGATAGAACTCTTCGACATCATCATCGTCGCCGTCAGGAAGCCCAGACGTCGCGTAAGCAGAGCCGTTGGCGGCGCCGTTCGGGTTGTACGATCGAGAATAGGGGAGAGAGCGGTACGAGCCCTTTCGCAGATGGATAGCGTAGGAGTACAGCAGGACTGCGAAGTAGATCTGTAGCGTCATGCCCAGGTAAATGTCAGTCCGGCCGCGTGGAAACGACCGTACCTACGCACCTTCGCAAGCCATCCCATAACAATCATAGACGTGGCGATCCCTTTCTCCGCGTTCCAGATAGTCATCGCGGCGGCTGCACGCTCCTCGTCGGTCATGTTGTGCCCGGCACCACTCTCCATGACCTCCTTCTGCGCCGCGAGTTGGCCTGGAACGCCATCATGGGGCGTGTAGACCCACCATACTACGGCAAAAAACACAAGCCACGCTGTGGAGAGGATGTGGTCGGCGAAGAAAAGATGGCAAGTAGAGCGATTGCTTTGGGTCCTCCTACAACTGCTGTTAGCTGTCGCATACGAAGGCCGGTACATGGCACCACATACATGTAGAATAGCCTTCAGACCCCAGACCAGAGCAACCAGGCCGAGTACTGAATAGATATACAAGCTCAGCTGCGCGAGAGACCCTCCGGCACCAGTCAGTACAGCGACGAGGCCATACACTCCAGCGACCTTGTTGAGGAGCTGAGTCGCCGCGAGTGTCAGTTCTTGATGCACTTCAACAACCCACACTCGAGACGACTCACCGCGAACAACAAGGCGATGGTAACACCAGTCTTGATGTCGAGAAAGCCGAGGAAGGAGGACAGCGGTCGGAGCCTCCACTCCGGACGAAGCGTGAGTTTCATCAGGGACGACGGAGATTACAGAGCGATTTATGCGGACATGAACGACGGGGACGAGGAACACGAAGGAGAGGGGGCAGCGGGGGAAGGGACAGGGACAGGGAGGATTTCGACTCTCGAGGAATAGGTTTCTGGTCAAGCTCAACCGTCGCTGCGGGCCGCGCTGATGCCTTGGCCGCGGCGGCGCGCGAGATTTGCTGCAGAACCGTGACCAACGACGCCCATCTCACGCTCCTCCTGCTCCTCCGCACCAGCTTCCGGACTTCGACGACAGCCACCTCATCTTGCGCACGAACCTTTGCTGTTTATTCCCTATTGAATTTGTAGCCCGCCCCATTTCCCGCGAACCCGAGCAAAGACTTGCATTAATCGCCCGTGCGGTCGCTTTTGATTCACTGAACCCACTCGCCCATGGCCTACTTCTCGAACCACTCCCAGTCCCGCTTCCTCGCCAACTCCAACAGCGCAAGTACGCAGACGACTACGACCACGACCACGACACAGAGCGCGGCGACCGCCACTCCGCCGAGTGCGGCTCGCCCGCGCATTCCTTCATCCAAACACTTCTCCACCTTTGTCTCGACGGGGACCGGGGACGAGAAGGCGCAGGGAAAAGACAAGGCGACCGGCAACGGCACCTCCAACGGCACTGCATTGGTGCACCCCCTCCGAAATACGTATGTTCGTATGCTACTGTGTGCACCCGTCGCCGACTTCTGATGCGGACGGCTTGTCGTGCGCTCGCCTTCCTACATCCAGCTGGGTGTTCTGGTTCCGCCAGCACCGCGCTCCCGGTAACAAAATCACAAACTACGAAGAGGGTATCAAGAAGATATCCGCGTTCAGCTCCGTGAGTTGTGCGCGCATGAGACATGGCTGGCCACTGACCTTTGTTCTGCAGGTCGAGTCCTTCTGGTCTCTTTGGACGCATGTGCATCCGCCATCCTCCCTTCTCCCCACCACCGACTATCTGCTCTTCCATACAGGGGTGCGGCGCCCTGTCTGGGAAGACCCTTTAAACCTGTCCGGCGGCAAGTGGATCATCCGCCTGCGCAAGGGCGTCGCCGACCGCTTGTGGGAGGATCTGGTCCTCGCGGTTATTGGAGACCAGTTTGAGGGCGTCGTCGACCCTGCGGATGCTCCTGCTGCCGACTCCGCCGCTGCGGACTGCGTGCCCGCAGGGGACTGGCCTGAGATATGTGGATGTACCATCAGCGTCAGGCAGAACGAGGACATCATCTCGCTCTGGAACCGCCACGACTCCAACTCCAAGTCGAAGGAGAAGATCAAGTAGGTGTTGGTCCATGGCGAGGGAATGAGCGGGACTGACTTGTGACTGTTTCCAGGGAGACCATACGGAGAGTCCTGAATCTTCCTCCGACGACCGTCATGGAGTACAAATCCAACAATGGTGAGTTCCGCCAGACGAAGAGCGACATTCCGCTCACTTACACGCGCGAACAGACTCGATGCAGGACAAGTCCAGCTTCCGAGTCAACCCTACGGACCGGACGCCACTATCATGACCCCTGCGTAGTGGATAACCCTTTCCCGACATATTCCCAACGACAGCACTCCCCTCTCCGCTTGGTTATGGGTGATGCTCCAACTGTCATGATGTCGCATCTTCTGTAGCTCTAATTCCCCTACCTATGGTAATACAATCTGGTCGGGTTGCATCCCGGTGTGTTGTACCATCTGTTTCTTTGCGTGTGCTCGCCCTGGTTGTTCTCTGAGAATACTCTGTCAATCCATTGCACTCCTCGCGGAACCCTACGACACGCCCAGCGCCGTCCCACCTCTTGGAGGCTTGGTCCTCCCGGAGCTATCCAACGAGGATGACCTTCTTGTCATTGTCTCTCCGCTTGAGGTCAAGCTCAACCGCGACCCGGAAAGCGCCAACGGCGACTGAATTGCATACGGATAGATTAGCAGAGCCGTAGTCGTACCCCACGTTTACCAGGACATACCTTCTCGTGTCACCCGTGGGGTCGCACTCGGACACGAGAGGAAGAAAACGGGGCTTGTGCCTCTCAGGCTGCTGCATTCTCGTCCTCCGCGTAGCTGCCTCGACTTTCCGGTTGTTCCTGCTCCTTGCAGTCCCATTACCATATACCGTGTCTGCGTCTCCTCGCGCTCCCTGTTCCTGTTATTAGTGTTCTGGATCTTTAGTATGGAGGTAGACGGTCGGTGACCACCAAGCACGTTGCAATTCCTCATGTAACCATCTAGACTCGGTGAACTAGAATACAACCATACTGCTACTTCGCTACGTATAATACGCTCGCCAATGCTGGTCCTGCTGCATCCTGACGGCTACCGTCTCAATCTGCCGGGTGCCACGCCGAAGCCAACCGATGAGGCCGTCTGGTACGAGGCTCTCTAGCTCAGACCCAATGAGCATGGGCGCACGTAGCTGTATGGTCGCCCACGGAGTACTCTTCGTGCAGCCCGAGGGGTTTGAGGCGGAGAGACGGGACTAGCTTGGGATGAACCCTGTGGTCCGGTCCATCAACTTAGCTTCTTCAAGTTGTCGGGTGGTGGGACGAGTGCGAGGTGGGCATATGTCGCGGACGACTCGCAGTCGAATAGAAGAGGCTGAGGGTAGATAGTGAAGCGTGCACGGAGATGGGCAGGATTGGAGGGGAACATTGTGCGGAGAAAAGCAGGTGACGCTCTCGAAGGGCGAGCCGTACACTGGGTCCCTCTGAGCTGCTGCTGTGTATTCCTGATCGTCTCTCTCGTCCAAATCGATACCACAGGGGAGTGAAAGCATCGGAAGACTGGTATGCTGGTGGCATGCAGTGGTCAGTGCTCAGTGGCACGTACAAGACAACTTGTGTCACCGCGTCGGCACCAAGCGCCCGCATTGACCATGGTGGCTTCGAGTCGGTGTCAAAGCCGACGCGTCGCACAAATACAAGCCGCTTGCAGCTTGGGCCATCAGTGACATGTGAGGGGTCAAAGCTGCCCCCCCCTGGGTAGGCGCATATAAGGAGGGGAGCGCGTCGAGGGTGGCACCTCACTCACCTTCGAATCCCCAGGCTCTCGGCAGCCTGCACTAGCGTGCACAAGGCGGACGAGGGTGAGGGAGAAGGAGAGCTGGTTGGGCTCGCGCGCCTCGACTGAGAAGTTTATCTGTGAGAGAATGTCTCAGAGATAAACGGCTCCGTCGGGACGCGCCTGCCCGCGACGCATTCTCCGCTGTGTCGTGCGTTTTCGCAATGGAGGTGGAGGTCCTGATCTGCTTCCGGGTACACAACAGAGACATCTACAGGAATAGATCAATCCGGTTCTGACCTGATTGGGTATGCAAGACGTACGTTTCGTATGAACAGGGAGTATACTTGTGCTCGCTTGCCATCCTGTAGCTCCTCGGCCTTCGGACTGCACGAGAAAGAATGTGCCAGCGCCTCCGGTTTTTGAGATACCCTGCATGGCTACATAGTGGTCTCTTTCGAGTCTGCGTCACAATGCGTGAGGTTTGAGAGTCAAAAGAAGGTGGGGAGACTGGGACTCGCATGAGATGAAGATAAGTAGAGGTACAACGATGTTTGCAACCGGCTTGCAACCGTCGCATCGCGGGTTAATTTTGCCTCTCACTTGGTGAGGTCTGGTAATTCCGGGTCGATCGATATTGAGAACAGAGGGAGCGTGGTGGACATGCGTCGTCGCAGGCCTCATTTGCTGGCAGTACCACACGGTAACTCGGGGACCCAGCGCGACGGCTGAGCATGAAGGCCCATGAAACATGAGCTAGCTAGTTGGCACGTTGAGTGCTACGTGACGGTCGGGAAAAGAGAGAAGCTATAGACTCGTAGTGTTGCCGCGAGTTCGAGTTAAACTCGCGAGTTGCGAGTTCCGAACTCACGGAGTGGAGCAACTCGCGAGGCGAGGCAATCCACTCGCTCACATCGATGCAACTCGCTCCCAGCAGCGCCCGCATCTGATTGGTCGACAGGCCTGGGAAGACTCCACCTAGGCGCTCGCCAGGGCGCTCGTTTTTGGGCTGCTTCCCCCGAGTCCCCCGCACCTCAAATTACAGACTCCCTGGCCTAGGTATGCTAGAGGACAGCATCCCGGACGGCCTCAGAGCCCTACTGGGCTTAGAATGATGCTCACTGAAGTAAATCTTGGGAAGTTTATGGCTCCTGCTGCCAGAATGTCCAAACTGGGGCAACTCGTGAGTTAAACTCGCAACTCGCCTCGGTCTGGCTCGGTGGAGCGAGTTAGACCGAGTGGCGCCAACTCGCCTCGCCTCACCTCACCTCGCGGCAACACTACTATAGAGCCTGGAGCCTGAGGCCGTCTGCGAGACGCGAAGCACGTGATGGCCTCGCGTCGCGCCGTGCTGGACCAGGGTGGACCCCCACCTTGTCCAGTGTCCTCACTGAGGCTCAGCTGTCCTCGTACCTTCCTGCCCTTGAGTCTCTCTTCTAGCGCGTTATCGGTTTCCAACCGTTTCCATTGTGGTACAGCGGGCGCCCTGCGCCAGGAGGCGAGTCGGGACACGGAGTGCTGCGACGAAAACACGAAGGTGCGTACCCGCTCCGAGCAACCTCGAGCTTTCGGTTTCCCTCCACTCGCGAATGTGCGAGCTGGTTCCCGAAAAGACGCACATTTACCGTGGTCGATGACGTTCTTGTGTATGTGAGTTACCTAGCTAAACTGGGCTTTGCTAAGTCTGATCAACGTTGCAGTTCGACCTCATGGTGTGAACCGTCTCCGGGTCCCAACCATGTTTCAGCAAGGATTCATACGATATGCGCCATAGCATCATGCGTAATGCGGCTATGCCCGCTCCGATTTCTACAGTATAATATCCTTGCTTGCGGCAATAGACTCGAGTGGAACCTTGCGATCACTGTGCAACCGACATACCCGGACGCTATGCAAGACCAAGCAAGAACTTGAGCCAGATACCCCAAACTTCGCGTCCGCTTCCTGTGCACTACCGAAGATCCCTTGGGCTTATGTCTGAAGTACGTCTGCTCATTGAGCAAGCACCGCAATTGACTGGTCAGTGACTTACATACATATGAACACGCGCAGCACTTTCACCTCGCTCATCACAATAGCCCCCATATTCGAGCTTCGGCCTGTATCACCCAGTACAGAATTACTCCATGCTTCCGCAAAGATCTCTCTGCTCGGAAGACGCGAGAAGAGCAGGTGTGTGAAGTTCAAACAGCATCCACAGCAAGGTCAAAAGCGCTATTGCATCCCTACCTCCCCTTCCTCAGTCTACTCGACGACCATCAAAGAGCAACTTCCCGGGGCGATGGTTGCATTCTCTGTGTCCGGCGAGTATAAGGCTGGCTACTCGACGGCGCAGGATGCGCACCGACACCGTTCCTCAGCCTCCATCAACGACGGACCGCTTGTTCAAACCCTATGTCTTCTGACGCAGAAGCCAGTGCCGCTGCAGTTGCAACGTTGCATAATATCTTGTACGTCCGAACTCTGCTTGTCGCTCGTGAACGGAGCATTCCTTACATAGCTGCACAGGAATACCAACGCATATTGTGCTGTGGCAGCTTCAAGTGCGTCAAGTCTGTTGCAAATTTGTCATGGCCAACTGCATCCATCCTTGCCCCTTTAGGTTTGTTTCTTTACGACGCCGTTGTCACGTTCGATCGAGAAGTGGCGTATTTCTGGCGCGCCGGATGGACTGGGGCGTCCCTCTTGTTCTTCGCAAACAAGGGCATCTCCCTGATACTCTATGTCTTGGTGTTGGTCGGATTGACGTCTTTCTCTTCCGATCAGGTATGTGATTTCCCTCTGTTATCGCACCCGTGTTGATATACGTGCGGATTGGGTACAGAGGTATGACTATACAGCCTTGCACGGTTTGCAGCACTGTGATCATGGTTTCTGTGCACAGCTGTTCTTTGTTTCAGCAAGCCTTCCTCGCAGTCCCTGTCCTGCAGATAATTCCTTGGGCTGGTCAGTTACGCTACTGCTCCTCGTGTCAAGCTGACTGATGTGTTGAACAGTCTTCTCCGCGCTTCGAGCGTACGCGTTGAGCAAAAGCAAGGCCCTTGGACTCCTAGTCTTCGCGCTATCCGTCGCACCAGCAGGTGTTAATTTAGTGAGTCCCCCGATGTTTCCATTCACGCATGCGCTAACCACCTCACCCAGGTCCCATCCGCCGAACAACCTTCGGGTATCAACTTACCCCCCTTCGGATGCTTGTACACCGACAATACAACTGAAGCCCTGAGTCTGAGGTTCGACTCTCTTCACCAGTTTCGGGTATACAGATTCTGACGCCGCTCAAGGCGTAGGTTGGCTTGCGACCATACACAGTGACATTTACTGACTCAACAACTCTAGTCACGATCATATCTCGAGTGCCGCTCATCGTTGCTGACATCCTACTTATCTATATTACCTGGGCAAACCTGAGCAGCGGAGGCGTCCCACGAGGTATCGGACAGTCGAAGAGACGGTCGCTGCCTGACATCCTCCTTTGCGACGGTTTGTGCTCTCCATTCATACTTTGCACCAAGTATTTTCTTGGCTGACTCATGGTTTCATATCGCATACAGGAACCGTCTACTTCATGTACGTCTGTTCCGGGAAAGCCAGTTGAATTTCTGATTGGCAAGCGTATCTATCTCAGCGTTCTGCTCGTCCTGAACGGCCTCCATCTCACCCTGGAAGTGCTCTCAGTAAGCCGCATTGACACAGCTCGCGAGTCCCAATCCAAGTCAGTCAACTCACACCTGTCCAGGTGGCCTTGACTGCCGATAACACGAGCTACGTTCCGATCTTCACGGGCCCGTGGGTTTCTCATCGCTACTCCATTGAGAGCGCACTCTTTGCTCACTGAAACCTTCGACCGGCAGCATCACGGCGATCCTTGTGTCGCGCTTCCTCCTCCAGCTCCAAGAGGCGAGCCAGACGGTGGTCAGAGTCGACTCCGATGACCCACTGCATATTTCAATGAATACCTACGACGGCACCCCAAGCTTCATCCGGTCTCTCGGGGCGGTCATCGATCCGGACCGTCCACGCGATGATAGTTCTGAGTCCGAGACTGCCCTTCGATCGCGTACGGACGACGATGAGGGAGACGGGGATGCGCAGGCTGCGATGCAGTCATCGTCTGCATGAGTAGCCTGCGTGCGATTTCATCACCTTGTTCCATCGCGGTTCTCCTACTTCATGATGTAGGATTTGGGGAGTAGCTGTCACTATACATCCAGTATGTATGACAGTCTCTCTGGGTGGTTTGGTGGACATGACTGGCCGGACAGTCGAAGGACCCAATCTCTACGTACTGCAGGGCAAGTTGAACCGATCGGCGTCGCAATAGCATTCTGACAGCTACTGAGCAAGGGAATGGAAGGTGGTCAAGCAATGATGGGGTAGCAAAGGTGCGTCATCACATGCAGAGCGCAAAGGCCAGCTAGCGCAAGATGATGGATAGATAAACGGAGGCCGAACCGCACAATGGAACGGCCACCAGAGGTGGCTTTCGAGCATAAAGCCTCTTTGGGCGCCTCAGTCCTCTCCTTCCACAAATACTCCCCCCGACCACCACCACCACCCGCAGCACGACCCCTCCCAGTCGCTCATCCTTACTATATTGCACTCCATTTTCCGTGTCATCACAGCGATACCTATCCCGAACCGCCTTTGAACGATCATTGACGACTGACATGACTATGCCATCCCCAACCACCTTATCCAGGCTAGACACCACGGAGCTACGCGACTTCTTCGACCGCCTGGCGGCAGGCGATTACGACGCACTCGCAAAAGAGCTCCAGATCTCTCCCAGCCCTGTTTCGCGTCGGTTTGCTCGGTTTGACGATGTGCCAAACCACCACTCTACAAACGAAGAAGACCAGGATCCCGACATGTCCATGCGTTCCATCGACTCTGTGCAGTCCTTCAAGTTCGAGCCGACCGCAGACGGTCTGCACCGCGCTGTTACTCTTCTCCGCGGCGACGACAAGCGTCAGAACCCGCCTACCCCGGAGGAAGAGGAGGCATTCCAGTTCACCTTCCAACTCATGATCCACAAGCTCTACTCGATCAAGGACTTCGCCAAGATGGTCGACGATGTCGTGCGGACCTCCCAGGAGCAGTTCCAGCCCCTCTCCCCAGAGCTGAAGGGACGCAGACGGTCGTCGGTCTCATTCTCATTTGACTCGTTTAACTTTGAGGGTGATTCGTTCGCGTCCATGCTCTCCCCGACGTCCCCGTCCGAGGCGTCTTCATTCTTGCCTTCTTCGCCATCGTCATCATGGACGCACGATCGCCTGCCCAGTCCGCAGTTCGAGGCCAACGACGGCGATGCTCGCGCAGTGAAGAAGCGTATCGTTGGGCGAAAGTTGTCGGTGGTTGATGGTAGCGTCGACGAAGAGAGCGTCGGGTCCCGCGCCTGGGTGTATGACACAACCGTTGCGTCGGTGGAATCCCCCATGTCCTACTTCGACCTGCCGATGTCTCCAGCTGCAGGTTCCCCATCGCGCGCGGGGAACGGTGGCTCTCCTGAGGAAGGAGACTACGCTTCCCGCAAGCGTCGGTACTCTTTCCTAGCTGCGAGAGGGTTCTGAATGAACGCGTGAGTGTCACTTTTTGAAGCCTGCAGATCCTGTGATCGACTGACGGTTCTAGTAGGTCGTCGCACCGATGCCACTCTGTCAAGACCAACAACGACTCTCCAGACGTGTATGCAGTATGAACGGACTCTCACGGCCATCTCCTCATCCTGTTATGTACCTGCCACTGTATCATTATACCATCATGCGAAGCAACACCACTCACGATGCAAGAGCTTACTCACCGTCGGTGTCGTAGAGTGACAATGCTAATGTAGGTTCAAATCCGACCCCCTATGAACTTAACTGAACAGCTAACGTCGCCCTAGCACCTCTGGCCGCAGTGGCTAGGGGATCCGACGGCCTTACGTCTCCTGGACGCACACTGTGCTAACGTGCAGTACGGGCCTTTCCTCTCTCCACGTTCATCTCTCGCTATATCTAGTCATTTAGTCTCATGTCCACTCTAAGGTTCAAGTGAACCCGTCGCATGTGGGCCCGGTAGTACGGCGGCCGACCGCCTTTCAGACTCCTCACGGAAATCGTTATTCAGCACTTCTTTAGATTCGACCACCACCTCGCGAAACACAGTGCGTGCTTTTGATGCCTCCAAGGAATAGTAGTCATTGATAGCGCACCTCTCACCTTACCCTCACCTGCAGTCGTCTCCTTCTGTGATCATGTCGTCTACGATCATTTCCTCATCTCCGCCACAAGCCGGAGAAGTTCAAGCTCGGATCTACCGCGCTCCAGGACCTATCGCATCCATCCTGGGTCGCTCCATCTTCCTCTCCGGCTCAGTCGAGCCAGGTGGTGGCGAGCGATGGCATCTCGAGATGATCCGACGCCTACAGCACCTCCCAATCACCATATTCGATCCATGGAGGGACGATTGGGACAGTAGCTGGGTCCACCGCAAATACGATGAGCGATTTGCCACCCAGACCCGGTGGGAGCTGGAGAACTTGCGACGCGCCGATATCATTGCGGTCTACCTTGCACCGGGCTCGGAGGCTCCGGTGTCATTGCTGGAGTTCGGGTTGTGCGCGAAGGCGAGAAAGGTTGTGGTATGCTGTCCAGATGGGTTTTATCGGAAGGGTAATGTCGAGATTGTCTGCGAGGACGAGAATATACCGCTCGTGGACACCTTTGATGAGTTTGTCTTGGCTATCATCCATGAGCTGTCGAACTTATGATATGGTCGGATACTAGATGCCCATCGCCTTGTCGTCTGTGTATCCTCGAACTGTGAACCTCGTCCTAGGTCATACCATTGCACTGGAGTACTTACATGCGTATGATAACATATACTCCGGGATTCGAAAACAGTCGCATGCATCCCCGAAGCTTATCAGCCTATAGCTACAGCACAACAACCATGGAACCGAACGCTTCAACCCGCACGGAGGTATTGCACGCACTGGGAACAATGCTAAATGAGACTTCGGGCGTTGCAATTGGACGTTGGCTGATAATATTGAGTAGACTTGGAGCGACAGAAGTATATTGTCAAGCTGCGTTCGGCACACACGGCTACAAAGATGTCCCGTTCCTTCAAAACATCCATACTGTGAAGGAAAGGAGTGTGGATGATCTGCAGAACGAGCGAAAACCGAAGTAATCGCGAGCAATCTTGCCGTATCGTTTAACGCCAGAGCGGTGGAGAGTTTTCCGCCTGAGACGTAGATAATTACGGCGAAGTAGAGTGCGATGAAAGGGTGGAATGCAAGCAAGCACGAAGGGGTGGTCGAAGACATTAGATTGGGCATGGCATTGGGAGCAACAGACGAAGTCAAGTCCATGTCTGGTGGTCGTCTCGTCGAAGTTTTATATACAAGCCTTGCCGTGGTTACGTAAGACAGTGATGGGCCTTTCCTGGACTACTAGTACTTGGTTCAAGTGGGCGGGGAGATCCCCGCCGCTTGTCCGATTCCACAAGAGATGAGGTTCTCAGTAAGAGGTGTGATCTTGGTTTGAGTAGTTCAGTGCAAGAGAGTACATGACGGTAGATCTGATAGTAAATCTACTACATATTTCTTGTCTGTCACTAGCACGTAGTGTATGAGCCCCAAGCCCGTACGGTACAATGTACCACCTCATATGTCTGCATCTCCGTCCACGCAAATGTCGCAGACAATGTTCAGGCCTCACCACGCTGATAATAAGCGTGTATGCCAGGGGACGGGCCTGGAAACAACCTGGAGACCAGTCTAAGCGACTACTTGCTACTATACCCAAACAGATTTTCACGTTCGGTCGCACAACATCCCAGAAGAGGAGGAAACCCGCAATGAAAGATACCGAGAAACACAGTCGTCGAAGACATGCGCAGCAAGCAAGTACTGAAATCTGACAGACATGAGGTTCAGACGAATAAACAGAAAAGAGAGTCAACAGAACGAGTCGGAGCTGTGAGCGAGACGCGCTCAACGCCCAAATCAAGCGTGCCGAACATGCCGGTTTAACGATATGCTTAAGTAATCATTGCCAGACCTCCGTCGCAAGACCGATTCCTTTTTGTGGAATCGGAACAAGTTACACTGGCCAGTGGCCTTGCGCAAGCCTTGCGACTCCGAATCTTGAGCTTGACCCTGCTTGACCTGCGACAAACCCCCGGCTGTTCGGTCTATCTGGTACAATGTCGAGGCGGCATCCCGGCAACCACACTCTTCCGGACAACCCGCACTGGATTGAGTTTCCTCGAACGGACGGGAGCACCGCGCATCTTCCCAAGAATACCACGAAGATCGTAGACAGCGAGGGCCAAGTCAACTACATGCGTCCGGTCGGCATGGACGAGAGTTTGGCGATTATGTGGAGGGTGGCTGTTGGGTCTGCTATAGCAGCACGGATGAACATGCCTAGTGAGTATCGTCCACCGGGTGACCTAGCCAGCCCTGATGTGTCGGAAAGAGGGACCGAATTATGTCCTTAAGTCCTTCCCCAAGGGTTATCAGCTGTATGACCACAACAAAGGCCCTGCGAACACTCCCAGACATGACCCATACCTTTGCGGTGCGTCTACCTGTTTCTTTCCTCCTGATTATAGTCTGACTTGCATGTAGGATCTATCAATGTCAACCGGTTCCGCTCGACCAACGAGTTCATACCCCATGCTATATGGCTCATGACGGATGAAACTCTGAACCGCGCAAACTGCCAATGCAAGTACTGCACGAAACAGCCGCAGCGCATCATCTCCGACTCTATGGGCCTCAGCGCCAGGCGGTCTGCCTCTGCAGCGGCCGGGCTTCCTTCGTCTGTTTCTCGTCCGCCTCGTAGGCCCCGCGAGCGGCGACAGGATCGTGTTGCGACCAAGCCCTTCGCCGCGGTGCGTCGTGCCCCGAAGCCTCTGCCGGTCGGACCGCAGCAATATATCGCCCCGGAGCGCGACCTCGACGTTCGTTCTTCGTTCGCCCTTGAAGAGGGACATCGTCCACGGAGGTATCGGAAGGGCGAGCTGCTGTGGTACCACCTTGACCCGCCAATACGAGGACGAAACCCCGAAGAGGACATCACCTTCTGGCCCGGTATCGTTGACGAGGCACATATCAAAACCAACGCTCTCCCTACCGGCTCTCCTGACGGTGACGTGGATATGACCCCGCTCTACGCTGAGGCTGCCGACGCGAACAGCGCACCGTCAGGGCCTAATGAGATCCCCTTGGAAGCTCCCGGGTCCGTTCCATGGAGGATAGAGCAGTGGTATATCTACAAGGTGAAACTCCTTGGCGCGGCCTGCAGCGTCTTCGTCGCGGAGGAGCAGGTTTTGCCCTACCTGGCGTACGCACCCTCGGACCAGGTCATCAAGCATGTCCAGGACGAGCTCGCGAACTTCCTGCAGACCGTCCCGATAGACCAGATGGACAGGGACATCGACAGCCACATGTTCGCCTACGACCCGATGCAGCCGGAACCTCCTGGTGACGAGTACTATACGAAGTACCAGCTTGCCGTCGCACCCTATACGCTGGCCATCCAGATCGCATCGAACGTCGCGCACTATTGGCTGCCTACGGATGAGTGGGAGTGCAAGTTCCAGGTGCCGGCGCGCTCCCCGGTTGCACCCACAACATCCGACTCCCAGCCTCAGCCTCAATCTCCACCGCAATCGCAGGCTCAAAACGCTACTCTGCATTCGGTCATTGAGCAATCATTGAACAAGAACGCGATATCGCCTGCTTCGATCACCGGTCCGAACGGCCCCTTGGCGGAACCCGAGAGTATCAGCATGCTTGGCCGAGTTCCACGCTCTGCGGTTCCACAGACAGTCGTACAAACGCGTTTCCAGGGGCTCTGGTGGGGCACAGAACGGATATGGACGGGCGAACTCGTACGACTCAAGATCGCACGAGCACAGTTCGCGCCGAAAGGCACGGATGTTATCTATCCTCCCGCGGGACCGTCCGCAAGAACGCTGGAGTGGTACAGGCAGAACCTCCCGGATATGTTGGAAGGCGGCGAGGACACAGTCGGGGCGGGCCAGCGAGGTCTCTTCTTGCGGTTGGAAGGTCTTGTCGTGGTGGATGTGCCGACTCCTGACGGGTCCTTCACCAAGGAGTGCCGTGCGAGTGGCATGCTCTACGAACTCGTCGACGAAGACTGGGAAGACCCCCGGGCAAGTCTGACTACCCAAGCTGACGTGAAGGGCAAAGGCAAGGCACGCGAGTCTCCTGACGGTAAGTCCGGCGCAAGTAACGCGTATGAGCTGTGTTGCTGATTGCTGATATTATCTCCCCAGTAACTATGGCGGATACCATCTCGCAAGCTCCCAATGGGCCCTCCTTCATGGCCCAGCCGTCCCCACTCAAACCTCCACCACTACCTAATCCCGATCCCACAGTACCGGTCTCCGAGACCGCCTCTTCTATCCTCTCTCAGACCTCGCCCGCTGCGGCCGCCACTTCCGCTGCTACCGAGGCTGCCGCTGCAGCGACCGAACAGAAATCTCGTCTGCACTCTCACCCCGTCCTTTTCACGCCGTACCCACTCCCGCCAGCCTCCACCAATTACAAGTTCCGTCCGATCCTGCCGGAAGGCTACGAAGTAGTGATCTCCTTGTCGCTCATCAGCGGACGATACTACCCAGGTATACTACGTCATCCTCTCCTAGAGTCAATTATTGCACAGGCTCTGGCAACTAAGGACGAGCTTTCACATCGACATCTTTGGGCACTCGATGGCCTGTCCCCTGGGGTTCACCAATCTATGGATCCTAGATACTGGAAGGGCTCGCGGTTGGTCATGTTCCAGGACGCGGACAAGGAAGCGCGGGATCGGTTCAGGGAGCTTTGGGAGGAGACGAAAATGGCACGGCTGCACTCGCAGCCGGAGTCTGGCGAGGGTGCGGATGCTGCCAGGGATCAGTTCAAGGAGCTTTGGGAGGAGACGAAGATGGCACGGTTGAACTCGCAGCCGGAGTCTGGCGAGGGCGCGCATGCTGCCATGGAGGTCGATTAGATATACGGGCCATCGTATTGTGGCCTTGTTATCCACTCGTTGTTCTTGCTGCTTGAGCGTATGTGACCAGGTCTGACCAGGTTACTGTCCTCGTGTCTGGTCTATCTTGGGCTTCTCCATGTGATAAGAATTGATTGTTACCGAGCAATCAAGCTTCAAGCTTGATAAAGCGAAACTAATATTGGCTGTAATCGGTCATTAGTCGGGTAAGTCTCAGTAATTAAGGGACCTTAGCGCGTGTCAGACTACGCTGTCGGACGGTTGGGATTGGGTCATTGCTCATCTTCCCGCACGACCACCACCGCCGAAATTCTTTTGTCCTCTGAAGCGCTGCTGGTCGTTGACGAGCAGAGGATCCGTCGCGTCTCTCCTCGTAACTTGTTGCCTATACCCCCTCTGGATCACCTGCGACATTAGTTCGACTCGGCGGATCCTCTGAGGCGCGAATCTCGTTCTCGATTCTCTGCCGTCACTCCATTCCTCCCCCTCCGATACCACCGACTGACTCGTCTTCAAGTTCTCTGGTCCATCGCTCTCGCTTTCGCACTATCTCGCTCCTTGTTATGGTCTCTCTCACTCTCACGTCCCCTCGGTCTAGCATACTCTCGTCTTCATCCAAGAACAGTATCTCCCATGTACCTTCGTCACCCTCGCCTTCTGTCCCGCACTCGCCCGCCCCTTCGGACTCCGCCACTTCTACCTCAAGCTCTTCCAGTGGTAGTGTGGGTAGAGTCGACGATGGTATGTCCGAAGTATGTATTGACTTGTGCCCATGGTTGACGAGCCTTCACAAACCAGAGGACCATACCATCACCGTGAAACGTGGATCTATATTCTCCTTCATGTCTAAGGGGAAGGAGAAGAGCCAGGAGTACGTCTGTTCTCCGATCGCTATATCACGACGAGCAGCCCGGAGGGGGAGGAGGAACATCCCTCATAACTCTCTCTATGTCTACAAGCGTTTCATTCCGATGGGGATGATACATTGCATATGCCACTCAACAGCCGTTGAGTGTGGCCTTGTCTCCGACCGTCATATTCCCAAGTGGTACAAGTAGCATTGCGCGAGATGCACTGCAAGCCGCTGTAACGACTGTCCATCGACAGCGCGCAGTTCGTGGTGGTCAAGACGCGCCTGTCGTGTTGGTGCTATGATACAGGGCTGTTGCTCGTAGTGTGCGCCATTTGGGTGTTCATATATCTGACCAACTTCCAGTGATCTGCGTTTTCTTGCCGTTCCGACTCAAATGACAGAGCTCTCCTACACGATCTCGGATATTCAGACTCGCATCTTCGGTGAGTTGATCGACGCTGTCCGGGAAGGCATGTGAATTGACTGCGGCTTACCTCGTGCCCTACCTCGTTCAGAAATTCAGGAGTTACGACACAAGTCGCAGTCTTCCAGCGATGGAAGCAATACTACAAGTAATATTGATCAGTCGCTGGTTAGTCTGGACGAGCGCGTAGAAGTTGTGTCAAAGGGCATGAAGGCTGTCAATGAAGCCCTGGAGCCACTCTTGAGCCGTGCAGAACGAACTCCCACGACGGTCAACTCAGACTCGGAAGAGGAAGCAGCAGTGCTGCGTAAACATGCGGCGCTCGTGGCTGAGTGGGAGGCCGTCCAGAAGGAGATCCAGGTTCTCAGAGAAGAGCTGAAGGAAGACAAGTGGTTGACCGTGTTCCGCACCGTGACGGACCAAGCAGATGGCATGATGTCCAGCCTGGAGAAAGCTGTCAATCGATGTCAGGTATGTGCTCAAGATTACTGTTGCGCTATCGCTATTGATAGCGCCCCCAGGACTTCATGTGGCAAGTGCAGAAACGAGGTCTAGATGAGGCAGTCTCGCCGTCGACCTCCTCGACCTCAGGGCGCTCTGAGAAGGCGCCTCTGAGTTACGAGACCTTCATGTCGCTTTTGGAATCCTATGAAGCGAAGAAGAAGTACGTTTCAATGGATGATCCGTTCACCCGCCCACCCCTGACCGACTACCAGGCACTACACGCCGGCCACAACCAAAGTCCTCTCTATCATAGACAAAGGAGTCCAAGACCGTGTGACCAAGAACGGCGAATGTTTGCGAAGACATGCGGAGTGCACCCAGCGCTGGCGCAATCTCAAGGACCGGATAGCGAGGACGGACACTGACATGGACAATCTACGGCGAGTCTTCCTGCAGGGGAGCGACTCCGCTCTCAGTTCAGGTGGTTCAAGCCAGTCAGCTACGACGTCGGTGTCCAAGAACGGATATCTAGCTACTCCTCCCAGCGGCGAGAAGAAGGGTCGTTCGCCTAGTGGAGCGGGCACTATCTCGCGGTCCATCTCACCGTTCCGCAAGATTGCCCGGAAACTTAAGGCCGCTGGCTCGGGGTCGAAGTCGCCTGCCCCTCGCACCTTCACTCCCGTTCCAAGCAAGAGTCCTGCTCTCTCGCGAATGCCTTCCTCCGAACCTGCGCGCACCCTCCGCCACAGGTCTTCCATGTTCCATTTTCTTCATGGTGGCCAACCTCCTACGCCGACCACTCCCGACCGGCCCTCACACAAATACAGTAATAGTGTCACACCCGACTCGTCCCCATCCAGGAAGCCCGAAACGAGCTCGACGCTCAAGCTCTCTCGACCAGCATGGAACAGCTCAACGAGGGTCGAGAATGAAGAGCGTGGCGGGACGATCAAGCAGTCCCCACGGCGACCGTCCATCTCTGGTCGTCCGCGAAATTCGGCAGACGATATACCCCCGGTTCCCCCGTTGTACAAACGGAGTTTATCGCGAAGCTCTATGGCCTCTTCTCGGCCGTGGTCCCCTGTAACATCCACTTCTACCGCGCAGTCCTCAACCACGCCGTTCTCCTTGTATCGGCCACCCTCGCGTTCACACACGCCTGCCGGCCTACCTTTCACCAGCACGACCCCAGGACCCACCCAGATATCACCTCCCCGTACGCGTCCGAAGACACCTAGTCACATTCCCGCCCCTTCAAAGCACTTGCGATCGCTGTCTTACGAAGACGGAGAGATGAGCCCCACGTCACTCATGCAGCGTGCTCTGTCCCCCACCATGTCAGTGTCCGGGGGTCTGAACAACTTCCCTGCTCGGCCTCCCAGCCGCTCAATGATACCGATACCCAGCGTACATGTCTCGTCAGCATCGCGGCCGGGCACAGCTATGTCGTATCGACCAGACAGCGCGATGTCCTTCCGTGGGTCTGCCGCCCGCGCGCAAACCCCGGAAGGCATGTTGCGGATGACACCGCGAACGAGTCGCGCGCCTCCCTCAAGCTTCAAGGATGGGCCTCGCACTCCAGGCTCCCGCCCTGGCTCTCGGGCAGGTGCAGAGACCCCAGACGAGTTCCTTGGCGAGCCCGAGCATCTCTACGTCCCGGCTAACTACAGGGACCCTCTCGACGTGGAGGTCGCGAACATCGTCAACTCGATCCCACACAGCATGGTCGTGGAGCGTGTCGATCCCCCTCTGAAGAACATTCCCAAGAGTGGCGAGGAGATTCGCGCCTCATATGCGTTCTCGAACGCGTTGGGCAAGAAGATCATCGCATGTAAGCTTACGACGATGGCGCGTACGGGGAGGGCCCCGACCAAGAAGGTTATGTGCCGTGTAGGTGGAGGTACGTCTTTCCGTTCACTCGCCCGCCATTTGGCAAGATAGAGACACTGACATGCATTTGTAGGCTGGCAGGATCTCCGACTCTATGTTATGTCCCGTCAAACTGCATGAACTGTATTGGAGGAGGGTATCAGGAGGGGTGAAACTGGGGGCTCTGGACCATATGGATCGAAGGACAGTAATCAGCGACACTAAACTACCACGATCTTCCATCGTAATCTCTTGGCGTATGTCCATCTCCGACGTTCGTTATGCATCATGCCTTGTGCAACGTATTTTGCGGTGTGCGTGCGAAGAGGAGGTTCGAGTACTCGTACAAATGCGATACATGGGCAAGTCTATGTTCTGTTGTTGAGTGGACTAGTTCGTCGGCATCTTGAGGCACGTTGTGCGCAGGCCGTCTCCAGCCCATTTCGCGACTTCAATGAGGAGCTCTCGTTTCTTGTCCATGCCCGCCGCCGATTTCAATTCGTACAAAGTCGCTGATGGTACCGAATATCAGCACCACAGCAGTGAGAGGGAGTTGACTCATACACGCACAAAGGTTGAACAGGAATGGTTCTGCTGTGACGATCGTAGCGGGTGAGGTGCGGAGTGCCGTCTCCAAGACTTCAATGCCCTACATAATCCGTTAGGTCCGCGTCGTCTCGCCGCAATATCTTGAGTTATACATACCTCCTGCAGCCGCCCTTGATTGAGCAGCGCAACGGCGAGATTGTTCACCGCCACGAAGTTCTCCGGGTCAGCGGCGAGAATCTTCTGGAGCTCGTTCGTCGCACGCTGCCAGTCGCCCTCTGCGGACGCGAACAGCGCAGCGTTCATGGTCTTCTGGACCGGATCTGCCGTCGGGTCCTCCGCGACCGCGGCAAGATGCTTCGCTGCCATTGCGATGCAGCCGCCTTGCAGGTACACACGGGCGACCGCAGAGCGGAGGGCGGGCGACGTGACGTTGCCGTTCTGGACGCAGAGCGGCTCGAGGATCTTCGCGGCCGCAGCGTAGTCCTGTGAGAGGATGTCCGATGTCAGTTAGGACTGGCTGTTTTAGGATGGATAGCAGACAGAGGGCGACAATGAGGAAGAGAGCATGTGGCACATGCCTTCATCTCGATGAGCTGCGATGCGATGATGAGGGACACCCGCGACCCGCGCTCTGTCCACATTGCGGCCGCGGCGGGGTCCGACTTCGCCGCGCGGGCCTTGGTCTTGCACCGGTGGAGAAGGGCGGCGAGGGCGTCGAGGTAGCCCATGTGGTCCCCGGCCCAGTACTTGAGCTTCGCATAGAGGACCTCCAGCTCAAACGGCAGGACGCGGTCAAATAGGAACGCCCGCTTCTCGGGAGCCTCGATGGCGTGTAGGACGGTGAAGAGGTTCGTGCATTCTGCGGACGTCTGGTTGAACAGACGCATGCGGGCCAGAGATGACAGTCGGAGGTACCATAGCTACGAAAGGATACACTTAGCAGACGCATCTGTCATTCGGACAAGAGACGTACGGAGAGTATGTACGAGACATCTTCTGGGTCGGCCTCGACGATGCGGTCTCGCGCTTGCCTTGCGATAGCACGCCAACTATTCGTCATCTGTACAGTTCATCTCTCAGTCAACTCAAGTCATACTCAATATACCACAGTCCACTCACAACCAGCGGATGGATCTCACCACCCGCGCGTGCATAGTCACCGGTCAGATCTCGCGGGGGTCGATTCTCAGGTGGGATGTATTTCGTCAACAGCGTACTCAACGGGTCTGTCTAATGATACACGGGGGATGATTGGGAATAATTTACACTCTCTTAGATAACCACCACGTCAGCGAGGAGAAAGGAGGGGAGCGCACGTTGGGAATGGGCAGGAACATTGTTGGCAATGTGAGTCCGGGCAGATACAATTCGGGAACGTCTTCTTCATCTTCATCGTCACTGGGAGCCGTGGCCATGACGGGAGCCAATGGCACGGGCTTATTGAAGTTCGGGGAGCGAGGGGTGGGAATCGTCGCTGGAGGCGCGAGCGCAATCTCCGCGGAGTGCGCCATGCCTTCGCCAGAGTCGGCAGACGACCCTTCGGAAGACGACGCGTCCGGATCCTCAATGAAGGGATTCGGAACCTCGGGCTCGCCTACGGGCACCGGAGGAGATACGAGAGGAATTTCCCGCGGGGCCTCCATCGACGCGGAAAGCTGCGAGTCGAGGGTGGAAGTCAACAGCTCGCCTGATACCGCACCCTCGACAGCTTCAGCTGCCGACTCGGACTGATATACACCAAGAGGATCCATGGGTAGGATGCGTGGGGAATCGGGGGCAGAGAATTCACAATCGAACTCGGGTGGCAGCTCGAGGTCTGCTGCAGGGATGGGCACGTCCCAAAGCTGAAGTGTGGAAGGTAGGGAAATCTGATACGAATCTGCGGCGTCTTCCTCCAATCCTAGGGTGACTGTAAGGAAGCCGAAGGAGGTAGGGACGACTTGGATAGACGCGAGCTCGAAATACTCGTTCTCGTCCTCTCGAGGGAGGGCGATATCGCAAGGTTCAAGCGGTGGAAGCGGGACCTCGTCAGGCTCGACGGGAGGTAGAGGAATCTCCCAAGGTTCAAGTGCAGGGAGGGGAACCTTCCACGGGTCAATCACCGAATGTGCGTGCTCGGTGAGACTCGGGAATGGCGAAGTGGTCTCGAACTCAGCAGCGAGACGAGTCTCAAGAGGAGGAGTAAGAGGATCCGATGACGATACGGACTGCCTTTGAGACGATTCCCTTGGCGGGAAAACGGAGGCCTCGACGGGGGCAGTGAGAGATTCGACTGGGGGGAACCGGGCAGACAGTCCACGGACGCTGCGCTTCTCCTCCTCTACCAATGCAACTTCCCCGTGCGATGAAGGCGGCGATAACGACTCTACCTGCTGCTCCGCCTCCGGATAGTGCTCCGAGTCTGTGCTCGACGACCGATAATGGCTCGAGCTTGATGAGCTGCTGTCCTCGGAATCGCTGTAGTGCTTGCCGATGCCGCCCGTAGACACGTTCCTGGTGAGTGTGTCGACGCTGCGAGGATGGGGAGAGATGGGGAGAGGGATAGGCTGGTGGTCGTCGGGGACGACGTCGAGGATGAAGGGAGAGGGACGGGCGTCATCTGACTCTTCGGAGACGCTGCGACGGTGTCCGCGTAAGGAAATGTGGCTGATCCGCCTTTTCAGCCCGCTAACGATCCGCTTGACTCCTTTCGGCGAGGTCGTGTTCGGTGTTGTCGTCGTCGTCGATATCGCGGACGGTAGACGCGGCGGCGAGGAGGGAGATTTGTGAAGGAAAGGCATGGTGTGGTGTTCACATTTGTTGTTAGGAGATTAGGCAGCGGGGGGTGCAAGCGTTATATAGCCCCGTCCAGGCGCAAAATGAGTTCCGCACGCCACGCTCGCCCGTCGGGCGTGGCCTCTGCGCCGGGAACGATCTGGACGGGCAGGTGTACGGGTGGCATCGGGCTACGGATGGCGGATGAACAGCATTGTTTCCGTTTCCGTCAGTATCATCTGCCTTGCGGACTCTGCAAACGCGGACACGACCACTCCACGCCCCCTCGGATGTCAACACATGTGTGATGCGTGCCCTGTATTCGAGGGCACTTCTGTTCTTCTGATTATTCCATCCCTATGCTGCTCGACGTGTCTACCGAGCGAGAAACAGTGCGCTGTACGATGGAAGAGGACGAGGGAGCCTGCACAGGTATGGACTGTCTGGGACCGTTCCAGGCGTCTAGACCGCCCAGCGTAGCGTACGAGACTGGTCGAAATGAAGTCATGCTCAGTCGATCTGCATAACAATCTGTCGCGCCATAACCAAACGCCGTCAAGTCGTGAGACCGATAGGTGTGTGGATACTCACTATAGGGTTGATATCGATTCGACCGTTCGAGTCGCCCATCGCAGCCGTCGCAGAACCCGCAGCGAGTCGTGCCCTGACATATCTTAGACGGGCCCGGTTGAACCTTAGGAGGAGAAGGATCGGAAGGTGAATTGGAATCTGTTTCTTCTGGAAGATTACAATCGAGACGGCGGCGGATAACACAGCATGCGAGGTAGTACACCGATCTCGAGCACACCCGCCTCTGCGTCATGCCTTCACGCTGAATAACGGTCTGTCCACCTCAACTGGGGCCCGCGGCCTCCCCGTGCGGTAGTTTCTGGTCTCCTGGGCTCATGTCACGACGATGACGGACCGACGGTTTCGCAGCGGGAGATCAACAGCATGGCACTGAAGGTTTTGCGATGTAGTTGTGCACTCGAAGGACGGTGACCTTCGACATCATAGGTATCAGGCGTATGCGAGGACGTGCCAGGATCGACTGACACAACCAGTCCGTCGCGCACTGTGAAAAGTCAAGTGAGCCGCGTGCAGTCCTTAGAGTGGGAACTACTTAACCTCACACAAGCAGCATAAGTAGTCACAGGAACTGCTTGAAGGCCTCGAAACACGACAGAATAACGCGGCGGTTATCCAGCGGCTGCATGCCCTCATCATACCGGCGGGCAGGTCTCGGCACCGGAGGAACGTGGGCGTACACGACCGTCTCCTGTCGCGAATACTCGCCCAGCTGAACCGCCCGCACAAGGTCGGCAGTGACCGGTATCTTGTAGAAGGTGGGCATCGTCCCCTCATCGTGATCCCGGGCATGACCGCGCTCGCCGGGCCAGGCAGCCCGTACCCCCGCACGCGCGTCATGTAGTTCCTGTGGAAGGCGGCGATGGCCTGCGCGATGAGCTGCGGCTCCGGGTCGGAGCGGTCCAGGAGGTGCCGCTTGTCTTCGCGGACGACGAGACGGATGTCTGGGGCCTCGTCAAGGACGCAGACGTCTGTCTTTGCGTGTCGTTCCTTGCCGCACACCCAGAAACGGAGGTCCTTCCGCGTCCGCGCGATGCGGCCCGCGTGCCTCCCGGTGTACCGGATAACCCTGAAGAGCGCGACGACGAAGTCGGTGACGGCGGACTCCTGGCCTGGTGCGGTGGCCATCGCGAGCTTCATGGTACGGAGGAGGGTGTAGCTGTCGTCGTGCTGCGCGCTGGCGGCGTCCTGGGTCACCAGAATCTCGTCGGCGACTTGCGGTTGGGGGAGCTCCGAAAGCCCGAAGAAAGAGACAGAGTCTTGGTGCACCACGCGTATATTATAGGCGAGCAGCTCGCTAGGGGTCCAGTCGTTCCCCGCCTTGGAGGTACGCGCGATATTGGCCATCCTATTTCGAGATGCGCAGATGAGCGGGAGGTACGTCGATACCCTCAAGATGCACTCACAAGACAGGATCATTCCAAGGAGGATGCTCAGAATATTTGACTACTGCAGGGGCTGAGAATCCAAAAGGTGGAACATCGAGGGGGAAGAGGAACAGTGGAGGATGACGGAAGTGGCTTACTTACCTCGGTCAATGCATGATGCATGATGCATCTCATACTCCGGGGCGCACAGCCACTACTTATATCAAGCTTTCCCATCTTCGGCTCTACAGTCTCAGAACCCCACCCTTGCGAGGACACAGAAGAGAAACAGAATCTAAACTACGCACGCATGACCACGAGCACTTTGAGACTTCCTTCAAATATACATTCTTCTCTTCTCTTCTACTTTGATACTGCGACCCCCTTCTTCTTTGGTTGTATGTACGGAACACGGGGATATGTAACGGATGTAACGGGCACGGACACGAGTGGATGAGCGCGACGTAAGACTCAGAGGGGGGAAGGAGGGAGAGGGTGAGGTGAGGTGAGGGATGATACAGACACGGGACACGAGGACGTGGGGACACGGGAGGGGACGCCGACGAGACGCAAAAGTCAACCGGGAGAGCGAGCTAAAGACACGAGGAGACGAGAACGAGACATAGAGACATATGTGCATGTGCAGGCGCAGGCGCAGGTGCATGGAAGAAGACGAGGGGAAGGGGTGCAAATGTACGGTACGCAGTACGCTAGAGAGGTCCATACGGGATACGTGCGGAGGACGGATGACGGAGTCAGGGACAGTGGCGGCGAAGCGGATTATGCGAGCGTGAGGTACGGGTGCAAGCCCCCCGGCACGCCGGGCGGCGACGAACAGCGCTGCAGCGCGCATATAGTAGGTGAGGGACGAGCGGAAGAGGTGTTGCTAGACGCGGTGTGAGGCGGGTGCAGGGACGGAGGGAGGGATGCAATGTCCGTTTGTAAGTCTCGGTGTCTCAAATCGTCGGTCTCGGCTCCGCCGGCTCCGACGATGCGTATCGTGCAGCATAAAGATGGAGGTGGTATGCGGATGTAGGAACATCGGATAGAGGAAAGGGGAAGTCGGCGGCGAACGAGGAGTGGGGGATGATGGGAGCGGGTATGATGGCGAGGTGGCGAGGAACAACAAGATCCGCTCATGCCGAGCTATACAGGAAGAGGTTGTTCGTTGCCGCGATAGCGATAGTACTCTCCCGTGGATGCCAGCTGGCGTGCAAGATCTTCTTGTTGAAGTCCAGCGTCTCGAGCGCCATGTTCTCCCGCATTCCGCTAGGTCTCATGCCATTCTTCATGCCGGTTTTGTTCCCCGGCAAGGGCCCGCCGATCTTCTTCGCCTTGAACGCCGACTTGTCGGCTTGCAGCACGACGTCGTTGAGCGTCTCGACGTCGAATATGCGGAAATAGTTATGGTACGACCCAGTAAGAACGTTCCTGCCGCGCGAATTAAGATAAGTCCCGGCGATAAGGTGGAGTAGGCTGTCTATGCGGGGATGGAAGGCACTCACTTGTCATCGCCACTCCATATGCATTCGAACTTGTCGAAGATGCAATCGTTCTCGTAAAGGTCGCAGAGCTTCCCGCGAAGGTGGTCGTGGATCGGGATCGTCTTCAGTGGTCGGTTCTCCATGTTGATGTCCCAGATCTTGAGGTTCAGGTAGTCGCGCGACAAGATGTATCGGCCGTCGTGACTGAACTTGACGTCCGAGATGGATGAGATAATCTCAGAGAAGAACGAACGGTTCGTTGGGTCCTCCTCCTCCTCGAACACTGCATTATGTCAGAGCTTAGGATCTGGGGACGACCACCGTAACGGATAGGATGGTACGCACTCTTCGCATGCCTGTCACACAGTGCGGAATCCCTCATGTCAGCCAGCTTGATGTTGCTCTTCGAACTGCTGTACATGAACAGGTTGCAGTGTACGGGGTGGAACTCGGCAGCGGTGATGACCTCCGTAAGCTCCTCCATGTTCGCAGGTTTGATGTCAACGATGTCTTGGCGACTTTCAGTGACGGGTCGAGGAACAGACCACAATGAATACTCACTGAAGCTACGGTCGCTGATATCGAGGTTCCAGAGGTTTATCCGCAGGTCGTCCGCAGAGATGTAAGTCTCCTGGTCAGAGTTGACAGATATAGAGTGGATGTGGTATGCGTGGGCGTTCGAGTAGACCTTGCGCGGTACCGCAGCAATGATGTTGTCCTGTTGCGTCATCCTGGGCAATCTGAGATGTTGTGTGGCCCCAGGGCCGGGTAATGATCTCTGGCCATCAATGAGGTTGCTCTCCGACACGACGCGCAACTGCTTTTCGAACACTTTCCATAGCTTGATCGTCTTGTCTGCAAGAGGCAGGCATTGGACGAGGGGGCTGGGATCACAGGGCAGCGGAACGCACCGTTCGTCGATAGCAGAAAGTGTGCGGCATTCTGTCGTTTGCACCACTTGATCTTGTTGATCTTCTCTTCAATCTCGAGGGACTTGAGGTAGTCGAACTCTGGTTCGTGCGACTGGAACTCGGTGTAGAACTTGTACTCGCAGGTCTTTTTCTGTGTGCACTAGCATAAGCGGTGGCTGTCGGGCAGGCGGCATCAATCACGCGGCAGCGGTGAGGCGACGCACCATCTCATTGCGCTCGAAGAGGACGACACGACCGCCCTTGTCTCCGTCGCAAGGTAGTTGCCTGTCGAGTCGAACTCGACGGTGGAGATGATGTCGGCTGAGGACGCTACGGAGTGAGACGCTGGGATGACAGACGGACGGAGTGGCTCCGGAGGAGATGCGCGACGTACCCTCTGTGATGTCCTCGACGTCGCCCTTGTCGCCGAAGCATTGTGCGAACCGCCAACCACCTGAAGTAGACGCGTCCTGATCCATTATCGAGGGATGGAAGTGGGGTGCGATGGGGCGTGCGGGGAAGCTGGGGCGTGGGCGTGGCGGGCGGGCGGGAGGCTGGGCTTGGATGGCGGTGGACGGGACGAGGATGGGTGGGCGACAGTGGCAGAGTAGAATGTAAAGCTCGGATATCCGCCCCGTGCAGAGTCGATCGAGAGAGTAAGAGCGAGGACGCGCACCCAGCCAGCCTCGACATGGCCCCGCCTCCCTGTTGACGCGTGTTTGGCCCGTCCCACCGCCCATATCCCCGGCCCAGCGCCTGCGCCTCGGCTCTCTCCTCCCGACTTTGCCCTCGTCCTCGCCGCCGCCGACGTCCTGCCCACTACGCCCACGATGCCCATCGCACCCATCACCGGAAAGCTCAGGAAGCGCTTCTGGCTCGACCTCACCACTGCCCTCGGCCTCGGTGTCAGCGCGGGCTACGCATTCTGGTCAGTCTTCCGCATTTCTCCTCGCGCGCCATGCGGGCTCACCAACACGCAACAGGTATGGCGTGCACCTCAAGCGTGGTGAGCATCCCCTTCTCGTCGCGGATCCGACCCGCCCCACCACCGCGCATCTGCGCATGCTCTCCGTGATCGTCCGTGCACTCGCTGATTCGCGTCGTCTCTTTCCGTACAGTTCAGCGCCAAGAGGAGTTCTACCTGAAGCTCGAGCGGGCCAAGCAGCAGGAGTAAACATTGGAGCGTTCTGTAACACGTCCCCAAATTCATTGCCTTCTCCCTTATCCTACGCCGCGCGAACACAACACCAACGCAGTCGCTCGTTACGCGTCTACGTCGGGTCGCGACCCCTAGCCTGGACCGGACCCGGCGCGGAGGTGCATCTGGCCGCAGGAGCATCACCAGCTTGCTATCCTATAGACCGTACGCTCTCTAGCAATGCAATGGATACATGCGGCTTGGTTCGTTCATTGCAAGTCTGCTCTGAGTATATCTGGCAGCAGCGCGAGGGTCATACTCTGCCAGCGTTTATGTCGCGACTCTGAGGGTTGGCGTTGGATTCGGCCACTATGTCACTCTCAATGGGACCAGTCCTTGGCGGTATGTATGCACATGGCGGTGTTTTCTTCTCCGTTATTTCACGGTACAGCGCACGGGTTCGTACAGAACCTATTCCCCAACGCACAGCTGTAGGTCGGTGCTGGTGACCGTGCATCTGCGCCTTTCGTTAGTAACTAGTAAATCGTGAACCCATGTGACTAGAGTCATACTTTGCCCAAACAAACCTCGTTGCTCGTATCCCACTCAAAGGTGACGATATCGGTGGACGTTCAATCATACGAAAACAACAACTTATGTATCTTACATACAGCCACCTCCGTAGGGCCCCGATCATGCTTTCGCGAACCAAGCATCCGCCGACTCCGGAACCGCCTCGCCTACCCCAGCACGTCTCTTCCTCGCCTCCACGGCATCCCGGTCGATGAACAGAGCGAACCCCTTGACACGCTCCTCAACTACGACAAACTCGACCCACCCGTCCGAGGTACCAGTCTCCGCCGTCTCGAACGCGCTCGTGTTCCTTCCGAACCCGTGCGGGAAGAGCGCCGTGAGCGTTATGTTGAAGACGTCTCCCGAGAAATGCTGCAGACGGACGTGTGTCGCCCAGATGCTTTTGAAGGCGCTGTATAGACTGTGGTTCGCGCTGGATGGGGAGTCCAGAGTTGCAAAGTCGGTCAGCACGTCCGCGCAGTCGCTGGTTGGGCTGAGAGGGGAGCAGAGGGAGATTGGGTTGTACCCGGGGGCACGGTAGGTCCCGGTGTATGCGTCCATGCTGAGGGAGGGCGAGGCAGTATCCACCGCCCTCTGCGTGCTATGCCTTTCTGGCGATGTGCTGTGTACATGATGGTCAGCATACATGTTGAGCCACAGGCATGAAACCTACCTCAAAGCAAAGGGCAACGACACGTTTGCACTGAGTATATCATTGAAGGTACGCTGTAGGATCAATTGAAGATAGGTTGCTTTCTCATCCGCGTTGGCCAGAATGATGGCACCGAGGTTATTCTGGGGCGCGAACGCCGTGAGGATTGAATGGCCAGGAATCGCGCCGCCATGATACACGGTCTGTGGTAGCGAAGTCAGTACTCAGATACGCAACAGAAGAGAAGGCTCACGTTGATACCACTGTAGGTCCCCACGAACCATCCCATCCCATAACCAACGATACCCTCACCGGCTTTCGCACGTCCAGAAGACACCCAGTGCGCAGTTGTCACAGCATCGTACACGCTCTCGGGGAAGACGGTTTTCCCGGAGGCGGGATCGACGCCCTTGTTGAGCCAAACAGCAAGCCACTTGACCATGTCCTCCGCACTGGAGATGATGCCCCCAGGCCCTGCCTTGAGGATTGTCATGCCATCGTCGAACCAGAAAGGAATTAGCCGGCCGTCCTTCGTCCATCTCTCCGTGAGCTTGCCGGACCGCTGCGCCTCCGAAGGCCAGAAGGTGGTGGAAGACATCCCGAGTGGGTTCAAGATTCGCTCCGCGACGAAGTCGACGTAGGAGCCGTTGGTATAATGGGAGACCAGGTACGCGCCGAGCATGAACATCTACAGTCTGCATCAGTTACCTTTTCTTCTAGTGTCAGTACACATACAGGGACCGGACGTACCTGATTGTTATATGACCAATTCTCTCGGAGCTCGTATGCGGTGCGCAGGTCCTTCATTCTGCGGATGACGGCCTCTGGAGTATCTCCTGGCGCGTACGCGTAGTCATGGCGAGGCAGCCCGGAGACGTGGCCCAAGACGTCCTTGACCCTAGCCTTGTCAGTGGCCCAAGAGTCTCCGCTGAGGTCGTGAAGACCCCATCCGAGCTCCTCGGGCAAGAGATCCTTGACTTTCGTCTCGTAGTCGAGGCGCGCCAGCCGAGCGGGCAAAGGCGTCACGTTGCGCCCGTGAGCGAAGTCGTCCATGAGGATTCCGAGGGACGTCGCGAGAAACGCTTTTGAGCAGGACGCGATCCCGAATAGAGACTACGTGATAGTACAATCCGCGTTAAGCTTCCAATGTAGACACGTAGCCGTGGTAGTGATTAAGTGCGCACGTCTGGACTGAGGTCATGTCCGTCGCCGTCTTCGGTCTTCCTACCCCAAGAGCCCAGTTGCACGATCGGCTTATTGTCTTCCCCGAGGCGCACTACTCCCAGGGAGATTCCGGGGATGGACCCGTTTTGCATGACCTCCTCGATGAACCCATTGAACTCCGGCGAGTCAAGGTAGGTCTCAGGCTCCCGTGATGGGCCCCATCCTGGTACTGGATGCTGGATCAGAGGTACTTGATTAGCATGATTAGCGACAGCTATCGCGCAAGCGAGCAGAGCGTGGATGAGCATCTCGGGAAGTATATGGCCTAGTATCGTCATGCATGGTCGAAGTTAAGAACCATTTGTAAGTAGATCATCCAGTTCGCGAGCGCTTCACAGGCGCTACTAACGCTACATAGTACCTCATAGTACATACATATGCGTCATGTTATGGAGAGAACACATGAGCGGGCCGTGGAACGGACATCGTCGTACGGACCTTGCTGAGGCAGGGAGAAACAGAGCCAGTTCCCATCGCTCCGAGAGCTTGAGGACAAGATAAAACTATGTATCCATTGCGCGTTCGTGGATACAGGCATGATCGGCGGTAAACTAGGAGGAGTGGACACAAGGACGCGTACGAGAGAGGAAGCGCTCCACGCGCAATATAGCAGCCAGGACGAAGCCGACGTGCGAGGGCGGGAGAGAGTTGTATGAGGAAATTTGAACACAGACTAGGGTCGAGGCGGCGCGAGAGAAGAGGAGGTGGGAGATCACAGTCGAGCGCAAGTGCCACAAAGGGCTTTGCCTACGCTCGACCCATTCTCGCTCACCCCTCTTAGTGCCCTTAAGGCTCCGACCCCGGGCCCAGCTCAGCCCGTTGCCATCTTCTGCTTGTTCCGCAGCATATTGTCTAACAGCTCATCAGCGACAGCATCTTGTTCTTGCAGATCAACTGATAGAAGGCACGGATAAGTTCGGCGGTGTGTATATGTCAGGGTGTGTAGAACACACCTTTAATGAATATTTCTGATCCAGGTTCGGAGGCGACAGTACTCTGCGAAGATGTCGACATGCTGCGGTGGTGTGCTCGAACCGCTTGCGCCTGAATCCGTAGGTTCACCATCAGTTGCTCGCCCAACTTCTTGCGGATATCCGTGTCCACCGCCGGGTAAAGATCACGGGAGAGCGAGGGGGTTTGCCACGCCACGAGGTCGCCGTGTGTCCCTCGAGTGCGGATGAGGGAACCGGTGATCGCGCGATAACACTCGAAATACGTCCAGCATAGCCAGCAAGAGAGCTTCGAGACGCCGACATATGGGATAACGGAGTCGATGTCTTCAGAGTTATGGAGGTGCGCCAGCAGAGCGCATTCGCAGTGGATGAAGAAGTTCAATTCGCCTGACACGGACCCCGGGTCATTAGTAGGATCAACAGCAGATTTTGAAGGGCATACATTGGGACCAGGGCCCTGTATAAATCTCGGTAACCGAATGGACGCACCTGGGATGGTTGCGGCAGCTTCATATGCGTTCAGGTTGCCGCGCAAGTTCTCGACAAGCGCCTCGTACAGATCGTCGTCGACGTCAGTCCAGCCAGCCTTGCGAAGAGTAGCTTTGATAACGGACGTGTATATCGTAGCGATCTGTCGCTGCGGCTTGGAATTGGGGACAAGGATGACTTCGACCGAACGATCGCAGAACAGTACAGACGCCATCGTCGGCGACCGGGTAACGCTAAGGATCTGCGCGTAATCGCGAGAGACCGGAACGACCTTGTTGAGCCACTTGCCGACGTCGAACGGCGCAGGGACCGCTTGCTCCGCAGCACTAGTAGTCTGATTGGTGTGGACCTGAGCCGGTCGGTTGATGTGTTGCTGAGGTTTGAGCCGAGCTGTGGATTTGTGAGCATACGGAGGGAAACAATGCCATACTAGATCTACTGACCAGCAAGGTATGCGGTACACAGCGACCAGAGGTGCGACGACTCGGTAATGGGTTTGACAAGAGAATGGAATAGGAGTCGCAACTTCGAGAGTACCCGCTGGTCACCATACGTCGGCTCGTCCGTACCAACGAGTTCGTTCTTCAAGACGAGGTCTCGTATGCGCTCAATCTTCAGGCCGACGTCAATCAGACGTGCCTGGTCGGCAGCCGAGCACTCCTGGAGGGCCTTCAGCGTCATGCGCACTTCGTCAGAATCCTCGGAACGCTGGTTTGCGGTGTCTCCTTGTAGGTCTGCTACGAGATTAAGGAAGGACTCGTAGCGGTTGCCTTTCTTGAAGCGCGCCTTGCTCTTCTTCCAACAGTAGTAGATGGCGTCGATCTCGCCTTCCATCGATGCTAACTGCAGTGGATCGACCGTTGCCGCCGCGACCATATACTTGTCCGGAGGCGAGTTCTGGCCATGAAGCGCGGTGTAGAGGTTGCGGATCTTGGACAGATGGGAAACGAGTTTGACAAGTTGGTGTTGGACCTTATCGGATACATTACTGTTTTCAGCGAGGATGAAGGTCGGAGGCTCCAGGCCGGCAGGCCTGAAGGCGACGGCGACAACCTGCTGTGCCTGTTTGAAGACCAAGAGGCGCGCGATACTGTTCAAGAATCAGACAGGGGCGTAACGTTTGAGCACTTTGTCGTCGAGTGTAGAGCCATCCATCACAGGCAGCGGAATTCTGCGATCTTGCAGATCATAGAGGCCACAAAGGAGGAGGGCGAGCCAGTCGGGGTCGTCACGTCGAGAGCAAACATCATCGCGAATGGTATGCATGGTGGTGGGACTCGGAGTTGGTGGAGAGTTTAACTCACTCCTTGCTTACATAAGAGGTAATATCTATGTAAGTAATAGGTTCTAACTAGACGCCATTGCTACTTATTATAGCTCAGTACACTCGAACTGAACTGAAGCTTCACTTCATACTGGTACTTAGCGCACCACGATCGTACAGCTCGAGACTAGGTTGCTGCAGCTACATACCATGGACCAAGCGTCCTTCCGACAGCTCCTCCAAACTCCCACGACATTGTCCTCCACCTCTGCCGCTGCATCTTCTGCTCATATCCGCGGTTCTCTTCTGGCGAAGGCTACAGCGGCCGAAAGAAGAAGCAGAAGACCGTAGATGCATCGCAGCCTGCCTTCAAGCCGCGGACACTCAAGAAGAACAAGGGAGAGGATTATCGGGATCGGGCTGGAGAGCGGAGGTTGGGCGTGAATAATGACTTTGCGCAGGTATGTTGTGGTTTGGTGTGGCAGTTCGTACGCGTGCCGGCCTGAATGGCACTGTGCCCAATGCATCTACCATATGCAGTAAGAGCCAGAGGAAACCCCAGGCTAATGAATGGTTTCTTGCGTTGCTAGGTCGAGGCTCTAGCTGAGGACTTCGAGCGTCGGCATGCAGAGGAAGAGGACCGCAGAGCTGTACGTGTCTTCAACAATGTGATCAGCAATTGGCCCTCACCCAGATGATATCGCGCGTTCGTACGTGGTTTCACAACAGGTAGATGAGCAGCGCAAGTACTTAGGCGGGGACAGCCAACATACCGTTCTCGTGAAAGGCCTCGACTACGCGCTCCTCGAGCAGAACCGTGCTCGAGTGGCCGCCGAGGCCGCAGCGACAGAGGACGTGTCCCTCGAGCAGGCGTTCCTCGAGTCGTCCGTCCAGCCGAAGAAGCGCACGAAGGCGGAGATCCTGAGCGAGCTGAAGAGCAAGCGCGGTGCGGCGGGTGCTGCTGCGCCTGTAGAGGCGGACAAGGCCCTGGAGGAGGCGAAGAAGGCGGGCAAGTTCAAGCCGATTGGGTTCAAGCCGGTGGGGAGCGGCGCCAGAAGGGCGCAGAGGGGAAGGTGAAACGGAAGAAGAAGGTGAAGGCGGGTGAGCCGGAGGAGAATGGCGAGCGGAAGAAGAAACGCAAGGTCGCAGCCGATGCTACCACTGCACCAGCATCGGCGTCGGTACCCTCCGAGCAGGGTGGTCAGGCGTCTGCGACACCATCTGGCGACGTTGGGAAGGGTGCGGCTGTTGCGGGCCCGTCGACAGCGAAACCAGCTGCTGCTCCGAATCCCGAACCGGAGCCAGTCGACGAGGACTTCGACATCTTCGCCGGAGCTGGCGAGTACACCGGCATCGACCTTGGAGACGACGATGAAGGCAGCGAGGTAGAAGATCTGAAACCACGGCTGCCCGAAGACGAAGAAGGCGGGCTGCGCGACGGCGACGCACTCCGGCCTGGAAAGTGGCTCGCGACGTCCGACGACGAGCGTGAACCTACGCCGCCTCCGCCTGCAGCCTCAGCACGCGACAGCAAGTCTGCCACACGGTCGGCATCGCCGCAGAGGCGGCCGGATGCTCTCCACAGGCCTCCGTCCCCAGGAGAGGATGGCGAGATGGACGAGGAAGCGGAGGATCGGCCGATGCGCTTGCAGCCGCTGGCGTCTTCTGCGCTGCCCTCGATTAAGGATTTACTGGCCATGAGCGAGGAGGCGGAGAAGGCAGAGAAGAGGAAGGCAAGGAAGGAAAAGAAGAAGAGTGGTGGCGGGGGTGGGGGTGCTGGTGCGGCCAGCGAGAAGGATACGAAGGCCAAGATTGACCGGGACTACCAACGGTGAGCACACTGATCCTGGAACGCTTCCCAGACACACCCTGACCGTGGTTACGTGCAGATTGAAGGCTTATACGGACAAGAAGAACAAGACATAAGCGCAATGCACCTTAGCCCTTGGTGCCGTATACTAGTTCTGTCTTCTCGAATGCCAGACGATGCAGAGCGACGACGTGCCTTCCTGCAGTTGGGATTACCCACATGAACGGTGTTCCGCAGAGCGTACGTGCAAGTAAAGATTGGCTCATTCCGTTGCTCTCAGAAGCAGATGCGATCCCGCGCGAGCATAGCATAAGTTACATAGCATGTGGCAGTCTAGCAAACCGTGAGCAGAAGCTCAGCAACATGGTCTACTTCAACAGCCCCATCTGTCGTAGTTTGTCGCAGCTCTCGATAGGCTCTTCGCGGATCTTCTTCACTTTGTCCCAATCTGTCCCAATACCAAAGATCCCAACCTCCTGGTCCTCCCGACGTTGTTTCCGGTCCAAACCCCGCTGACATTGGGCATAAAGGTCCTGCGTGTACGCTCGTTCGATATTACCTTCAAATTTGCGTAGTTGTGGTCCAGGTTTGTTCTCGTTGCGTGCGAGTTCCGCGGCTATAGGATGGCCGGAAAACTCCGCAGCGTTGACGTGATACTTGACGTTAAGGCCACCAGTCGTGCGCTCGACATTATAGCGCGCGGATGGCGCGAAGGAGAAGCGGGGATCCGGCGTAGGGGGCGTGGAGAAGAGAGACGGGAGGGCGTTCAGGAGGGAGAACGCGAAGAGGATGAAGAGTGGCAGGAGCTGCATCCATATCGACCGCGGTTCCGCAGGGGCTGCCCGCTCTTGCTGACGAGCGTTGGTGCGTACACGAGTCGTACGGAACCCACCAGGACCGAAGGTCGCGGAGAACACTGCATATGGACATGAGCATCTGGCCGGGGGTGCTGGAAGATTGAGTACTCACTTGGACCGCCGAATGGGCCACCGCCAAATCCGCCGCCGTTCATCTGCATGCCACCGCCGAAGAACATGTTGAACAGCTCTTCGGGGCTGATCTCGCCCTCGAATCCGCCGCCTCCACCGTAACCACCCCGGGCAAATGACGCCGACGGTCCTGACGAAGACGCTCCGCTGAAACGCGACTCAGGGTCCGAGCCATGCTCATCGTATATTGCTCGCTTTTGCGGGTCTGTTCGAGTTCATGAGATTGGGGGACCATGAGAATCATCGAGACAACTCACCTGACAGAACCTGGAAAGCCTTCGATACCACTTCACACAGCATCGCTCAGATACAGCTACAGTGGCTGAAGATGCATGCCAGACAACTCACGCTTGAACGCCTCGTCGGCACCGGGGGCACCATTCTTGTCGGGGTGCAATGCGAGAGCGAGCTAGAGACATATTATTCGCTCCAGCAGCGGATAGATAGTAGTGTAGCGGAGTACACACCTTACGGTATGCTTTCTTCACCTCTGCTTCATCGCAATCACGCTTAAGAGAGAGTATCTCGTAGTACTCCGTGACCTTGCATGCCCGCACCCGGTTCACGACAGCGAGGTTCTCTGGGGTATAGCTCTTCTTCGGCGGGCCATGCGCGGCATCTCCGTTCGCCTTTGCCTTCCCTTCCGCCTTCGAGGACTCTGGGTGCCTCTGCCGTGCCCCCGCCGCGGAAGGATGCGTCTCAGCTGCCGACGAGCTAGCGCTGGGTCCAGCACTTGATCCTGCTTGTGACGAGGATGCCTTTGTAGTGGATTCGCTCGCCTCCCGCTCTATAGTCTCCAGGAGCTTCACGGCCTCAGCGGTGGAGAAGAGTGTGAGGGATTTCTGGCAAAATCGCTTGGCGGAGGCGTAGTTGCCGGCATTACGGTGCTTCTGAGCTATGCTGAGGCACTTGAGTGCCTCATCCTTGTTGCTTTCCATTGTCGCCGCAGAGTAGTGAGACGAGCCAAGCCAGGCGGAAGGGGCGTAGGTGAGGAGTACTAGTGGGCGTCGTCGTGGGTCAGACGAGAGGCGACTTGGCGGTGGCGGAACACGTCCTCAGTCTATTGATATCATCAATATTGTGTCAACTAAATCCGCTGTAACTACTCCATAACAAGTGATGTAAACCAGGCTAGTAACTGAATATTATTGGCCTTACGGGCTTCTTACGGGCACGTAGAAAGTGATACTTATTTGGAGTTACCCATCAGATCGAGTGCCGCCTTACAAAGCTCCAATACTTGACCACCTACCACCATCTCATAGGCGTTATGACTGCGACCACAACAACTGCCGCAGAAGAGTCCGAGGAGCTCGCGCGGTTTAGACAGCAATGGTTTGAGGAGCTCCGGGCGAAGAAGAAGGTCCCCACGAGTGAGGAAGTCGCTGGCCGCGCTCCTTCTTCCTCGACGTCCACCGACCTTCCAGGACACCCTCACCCTCGTCCTCATCTCAGCCAGCGGCGCGCCTCCCATGATGCTTCCTCTCCTCCACCAGTTGCCCGTAAACCTACTCCGCGCGCAACCCCCGCGCCCATGGGCCCCGCTCTCCAGCGCGCTGTGGAGGTGTACCGGAAGGCCATCCTTCATGAACAGCGGAGCGAACTTGACGATGCCCTTCGGTTATATCGAACAGCTTTCAGAATGGATCCTAACGTCGACCGCGCTTACCACCTGATGGAGGACGAGCAGCAGAGGAGGGCTACTATGGCTCCGGTTCCTGCGCACAAGGTGCACCACCACAAGTCAGCGTCGAGCGGGGGCGCGGTGGATCATCTCGCGCACGAGCTCGAGGGTGTAGAATTGGGTCCTGCTCGGATTCCGGTCGCTCATGCGCGGGGAGATGGGTTCGTGACGGGGACGCTCGCGGGGTTGGTCGCGTCATGGTCGGATGGTCTGAGCTTCGAACCTGAGAACGAACAGGAGGGTATACCGATCAAGACGATGCCCGACGAGATGTTGTTGCTTGTTCTCAGACTACTCGACCATACCTCTGTCGAACGGTTTGCGAGAGTCAACCGGAAGGCTCGCGTCCTCACTCTAGATGCTTCGTTGTGGAGGCGAGTTGTCCGCGTTCATACGAAGAATATCCTTGCCTAACATATCACTTAGACCAATAGCGAAGACAATCTATCAGCCACCCCAAGTCTCGGATGATGAAGACTTCGAGGCGTTGGTCTTGAAGTACATGACGGATTATCGGCGACTCTATATCGAACATCCTCGAGTGCGCTACGACGGAGTCTACATCGCTGTCTGTCATTACATGTACGTACCTTGTCATCAATACCATTTGTATCCGCTGACCAGGAAGTTCGCATCATGCACAGGCGAAACGGCGTCGGAGAGAACGTTTGGGTGAACGTGCGTATTCATCCTTGCGATACTTGTCGCCGGAGTTATGCTCACTGTCCTGTTGGTTTTAGTACAGTCACCTCATCACATACTACAGATATCTGTCAGTGCATTGCCCGCTCCCCCTTGCGCTGCATCGACCATGACAGAATGCTTACCTTGCTTCGGGCTTTGCAGGAGGTTCTACCCGGATGGTCAAGTAATATCGCTCCTCGCTAATGAGGAGCTTGCTCCTTCCCACGTTATCCCGATTCTGAAGCCCACCCTACGCATGAAGGTGAGATTTTGAACGTCTACACTACATACATTGCAGGGTGCTCATCATGTGCAGGGCTTCTTCATTGGCAATTGGTACCTAGACGGAACGGAAGTGCACATCGATGATCTCCTGGACCCTGGTATGGACGGAACACGATATTCGTTTCAGATGGTTTTGGAGTTGCGCTCACGTCCCCTTGGCCGATGGAATCGGCTCGATTTTCGGGGTTACGACTCTGTTCACATCGCAACGGGGGAGGCGACGCCCCTTGCGCTCAAGAACGAGCGACCATTCTGGTTTTCGAAGGTGCGCTCGTATGCATGAGCGCGGGACTCAGGTGACGATCTCGGGCGTTCTCCCGGAGCGTCTGTTGTATATGACGCCGTAAGGAAGGCACCCTGGAGATATTACAGGTACAATAGAGTTCTTCTGGATTATCTTGACGATGCTCGTTGCTGGCATCATCTACGCTTCTCGGCGCGTGCTGGCTCAATCTGCGTGGCACAATCGAGCGTCAAGAAGGAAGAGTGGGACAGGACCAGCACGGGCTTGGGATCCTGCGTGGCACGTCGTGAGTAATCTTTTTTGCGGAGACTACATGGTGTGCTTGCTGACTCCTGGCTGAAGGGAATTGTGGGGAGTTGCACATGCTCCCAAACACATGCCCCGCCGTCGTGAAGACTGAAGCATGCTTCATGTTGTCAAGCCTAGCCGGCTAATCAGTGGCGAGTCCATATATTCATTGGCCCCACGCTGCCTACCAACGAGTATTCACCGTGATGAACGGCTGTACATCGGCACGCGCGAACACCCATGCTCATGTCAGTGTTGTCACCACACTTGCCATCGAATGGCACCTGTCCGATGCTATGACACTGACAAAATTCATCAGACCAATGTCGACAGTGGTCCCCGACCCCGCGTAGGCTGTTCACTTCATAGAGATACATACATACGGTGAATCCCAATTTTGTCAAGTTGCTCTACAGTTGGTTCTGAGGTATCGTTCCAAATCGCTTTCTCAACCAAACAATGCAATTGGAGGTGCTGGTGGAAGGACTATCTTGCTCCCCTCATCAACCCGGTTGCTCTTGTCAACATCGTCTAACAGTAAACCGATCTAGGGTAGTTGGTAGTCCCACTGCCCGATGCCCGCTGCCGCGCTTCATTCCACACTCCACAGAGTAGGGCCATCTTTCCGAACGCCACCGACACGGGGTTCTAAGACTGCAGCGCGACGTATGTAAGTTGGAAACGATGTAGCTGTGAGTAGCTTCCGTGCCTTCTCCCACCCTTCCTGCCTTGCCTGAAGAGCACTCACCTAGCTCACAGCATATTCGGGCTCATTCCTTCTCCATGACGCCAGTAACGGTCCTCCAGGCAAATCTTGCGACCATATGCTTTTCTAGTGCGCTTTATGGCATTTTCTTCGTGCTGACCGTGACATCTCTTGCCATCACTATCCGGAGGCATAAGGACTTGGGGTCCGCTGCACATATACCGACTTCAGCTGCTCGAAAGTCCAGGTTCCGGTTCGCTGGACCGTGGACTTCTCCGCTCTTCATAGCAACGACTATTCTGTTACTCGTGATAAGTGCGGTGCGTCATATTCATCCAGTTCGAAGCTTCATCTGATGAGGGCGTAATGCGTTTTTCAATCTCGAGACTGGTTCAAAACCGACTGCGTACTACTCGGATGTCTCGCAGCCGACGGCCATTGCCTTGAACGCGTTGACCGTGGTGGCCGTGCTCGTCTGCGACTTGATGCTGGTGGGTGTGCCGTATGGAATGCAGAGATGACCCGCAGATGGCTTATATGCCCTCCCATAAGATTTACCGGACATGGGTGATCTGGAACAGGAGGCACTGGATCGCGGTTCTGCCTTTGATAACCACCACTGCGTTGACCGGTAAGACTTCCTCACTACCTTCTTTCCTCTCTATCATGTGCATACTTATCTCATGCTATGCTGTCCAGCTGTCAGCATCGCCATCACATATCTCTACTCAGCACTGACTCCACAACGAGCAGCAGCTCTCTCCCACTTCATCACGGGCGGTTGTATCCTGACCCTGAGGTATGTAGCCTGATAGCGGAGCCTGAACGACATGATATGACAGCCTCTTCCAGTACGAACTTTCTACTGCACCGGTAGGTACCTGTACATCTTCAGGCGGCGAGTAAACCTTATTTCCTGCGCCAGGTATGATTGTTCACCGCCTAGTAGCGGCAAACCGCAGGATGAACGGGCATATTGTCCATGGATCCGGGAGTCGGAGCGTCATCGTAAGACAGCATCTGTCATTCATGCTATTGCAGTCTTCTCATCATCGTCCACAGAAAGCCATGAGTATCTTCGTCGAAAGCGCAGCGCTCTACGCGTAAGTGTAGCGACCACGTTCCCATCGATGCCACCTGCCTGACGATTCCTGCCGCAGCGCTTGGACGGTCTTTTTCTTCGTGGAGTCCAAGTAAGCTCGGCGATCAGCGCCCTTGCGAACGCCTGCATGCCTTTCGTAGCGGGTATATCCCTGTCTCTCATCACGGTCCGCGTCGCCCTTGGATGGGCGCACCGGGGCCGTTCTCGCGCGCAGAGTGCTGGAGAAAGCGTTGGTGACGGGTTTCAAGGTCCGGGTTCCAACCGACGAGCGGACGCTTACCCTCTGCGGACGATCACGCTCAACGTGTCGACCACCGTCGAGCAGGAGACCGACTCCGCGATTCACGGACAAGAAGACAAGCGTGGAGTGCAGTTCTGAAGATGTGTACTTGGAAGTCAGTCCATGGGAACGGGTGGACACCTGCCAATGATGATGCCGTTCTTTAGTACCGGGTACCAAGCCTGTGCGGCCGACCGTGCTGCGCATTCGCGCCAGATGGGCCTCATATATGCCAAGCGTTATTCTGCAGGTGAGAACCAAGCTCAAAGAGGGTTCGACTCTTGGCCGACGACCGGTTAGTAAACCCGAGTAGGCCATGGGAGGCGGGAACCAGCCACAAGCGCTCGGGGGTTACTTCGCATCGCTCGGTGGCTGTACTGAACGCGTCGTTCGCTGGCAATTCGACGAGGCCATGGAAAACGACGTTCTGCTGCATCCGACGCTGTCCACCGGAAGTATGTATTGCAACTTCTCTTCATGGAATACTCGCGACCGTGGAACATGGTGCGCAACAGCTGTGGCTGAGTTCACCACGTCGCCATGTGGGACAATACCTACACGGTCAGTCAGTCTGCACATTCCATTCACGTGAATGTGTGCTGTTCACATGGTGCGGATATCCAGGTCTCCCGTTAAAGCTGTCTTACCAATTGCCGCTTGCGCCCGCACAAGAAGCACATCTCTTTGCGCCCGCGCGATGGCGCATCGCGAAGTTTCCGGACCCTAGACGCCCTCTGAAAGGAGTCCAGGGATGATCTCCACGAGGGATGTTTCTCTATCAGACGAAGATGCTCACGAGCTCACTCGCAGTGCAGGGCTTATGGCGACGGAGAAAGTGCCATCAAAGGTGAGAGCATATCCTTCGTTGCTTCTGAACTTGAAGATGCCGTGGGGCGAATTGACTTATACATCTATTCTCAACCAACGGACGCAGTAGCGTCTTGATTACTACCTTCAGCCATGAGCAAGCTACGATCATAGCGGAGGGGTACCCCGAGTTGGGCCTCGATTCGCCCACTCAGCCACGACGCCACTGGTGGTCACTTCCGTTCGTGAGCACATCCGCATGTTTCGCGCCTTGTCGCAACACTGATTTTTTCTGGACCCAGCCAGACTTCTATCTTGCGCCCACAATGCCTTGTGAGCGCCAATCTTTACCTCGCACGGTCTTGTCACTGAACCATCGAGGAATGTGAACAAGAGACTGGGAAAACAGGGTAACACTGCTCTGTGGGGCGCCACCGCTCTCACCCGGATATCCGGCGAGATTGTCTAATATCTTGTGGGAGCGAGAAGCTCTTCTCTACAGGGTCCGATGTTCGTGCAGAAGTTAACGAACACGAAATATCCAGCGTCAGCCGCATCGCCGAGAATCTTGTCCCGAAAGGAAGGAAGATGTCGGGACCCGAAGATGCACAGTGATTCTAGAGGCATCAACGAGCGCAATTGGCCCGCGCATAAGATGGCTCAGCTGTGCATGGTGCGTGTACCCCCTCCTCCCGTGTTCTCCCCGGCATTGACTCCTTGCAGTAGTCCAAGATCCTCCTCAGGAGTTGGACTCTCCCCTTGCCGCTATGTCTGCCTCTGCCCTGGTCGCTCTCGTCGAGGTCAACCTCGCCACAGTGTGCGTTCAGAGCGCGCTCTATGGCGTGTTCTTCGTCCTCGCTGTCACGGCTCTCGTCGTGTTGATCGCGCGGCACAAGAGAGAAAACGCCTCCAGTCAGTTCGCGACTGGCACCTCTCAAGCTCAAGTTGTGCTGCTGGGCCTATGGAAATCCCCACTGTTCATTGCTACCGTCATTCTTTTGCTTACTGTTACTGCCGTATGTTTCGGGTGCTTCTGTTTGGTTCTTCTCTGACCGCCATAACTTATAGAATTGGTGCTTGATTGTATACCGCGCCTTCCAAGCTTTCGTTCACTACCAAAACGGCACCAATCCCGCTGGCTTTTACATAGACGTCGCCAACCCGACAGCGCTCACTCTCAATGCCATTCCGACTGTGACCGTAGTCACCTGCGACTTCATGGTGGTGAGTGTCGATCACAGTGTGCAAGACCGACTTGGACTGACATGCCGTCAGATTTACCGCACTTGGGTCATCTGGAATCGACGGTACTTGGTCGCGGTGTTGCCGACGTTGACGACTATATCATTGGCTGGTGCGTGCATAACGAGTGACTCTTCCGTCTCCGCCTCCTGAGCGGCGGGCTTCGACAGTGTGCAGCATTATGATTGTGGTTATCATCGGCCAGGACAAGTCTACACAATCCCCCAATCTCACTCCTTGGCTCTATGCAGCATACACCCTTACGTTCATGTACGTCATATCTCCTCCTCATGCTCCTCGACGGTCATCTCAGGCGTCGTCTATAGCAACAACATCTATGGCACAGGTGAGTCGAACTCTTCCTCGGCGGACGCCTTCCGTTCTGAGCCTCCACCACAGGTATGATCGTCTATAAAATAACGTCTGCCAACCGCGCTTTGCGACGTGCCGGGAGCATTTCTGGCGGCATCAAGATTCAGGCAAGTTTATCTTACTTCGTCCGTCACCCGCGTCACTAAAGATAGAGACGTGTGTATAGGGAACTTTGGGCATCCTCGTAGAGAGCGCAGCCCTCTACGCATCGTGGACCCTTTTCTTCTTCATCACCTACATGACCAAGTCGACCATCAACGCACTTGCGAACGACTGCTTCCCGCCAGTCTCCGGCATCGCACTCATGCTCATCACCGTCCGCGTCGGTCTCGGCTGGGCCCATCGGTCCGACCGCAGTGCCGGGGGTAGCCAGCAAATCAGCGGCACATCCTTCATTCGGAGCGCGTTCTCCCGCCCTGAGCGTGGGCCTAGGGAGTCTCTTCCTATGCACGCCATCTCGCTCAATGTGTCGACGACGGTCGAGCGGGAGACCGACTACGGGTTGGACACGCCAGGAGCAAACCACAAGAGCCCGGAAGTGTCGATGAAGGACAAGGAAGACCATGGATTCGCCGTGTAGGGTACCCCTGTATTACTGCAGATCAGACTTGTTGTCCTATCTACAGAGTGTACGACAAAGCAGGGTCAAGTTGTTAGACGGTTGCTATACCACTAACAGGCCGACTTGAAGAGCCGGCTTCGTGGACGCCAAGGCGATACTATGTTGACATGCTAGTCTAGGAGACCGTACCCAGCACCACGAGAACTAAAGTACATATCCTTCGCCGCTCTGACCGTCTCCAAACGTAGGCTCTTCTTCATCCAGTCCTGCAGGGCAGCAGAACGCCTGGCCTGGATGATCTCGGTCGCCATGAGACGGGCGAGCGTGCTCAGCTGGACCAGGTACCATAGGAGGAGGATCACCAGCCCCAGCAACGCCCACTCCAACATGGTCAGCGGGCGGAGCCATTTGAATAGCCCGCCGAAGCGCGGCTCGTGGATCTTGACGAGGTGCGCCCACACCGCGTGAGCGGGAGTGTCCTTCCCGGCCAAGACACCGTACCGCGGAAAGTCGCGAACGTTGAGCGTGATGATGGCCTTACAGAGCTCGTCGCGGGCGGCCCAGTCTTCGGGGTACCACTCGCCGACGGGTGTCTCCGAGGTCAGGTGGTCTTCGACGCCCACGACGCGGCAGATTGTCTCGATGGTGTGTTTGAACTCAGGCCACTTGGTGGCGCCGAGACGTTGGTGCGCGGGGAGGTAGAGAGCTGAGACGTTCATGTCGGGCTGCAACATGTATAGACGAGGAAAGTCTACGTAAATGGGAACGGCAGTTAGCTCTGGTCTCGTCGAGGTTGGGTCATAACGCAGTGACTTACGAGGTATGATGTGGGTGCCGTTGGCTGGTGTAAGGGTGTGCCAATCGCAGCAACTTATACCAGCTCGTCGAGGTCCTATCTCATTATCTCCCTTGCAGATACGGACGTCTCGTGGTTGCTGGAGCCGGGGTCCCCGCAGACCTGGGGCTGCGACTGATGTTCGGCTCCCGCTGTGTACAAAGGATAGGGACAAAGGAACGTCGACCACGATGGAACCCCGTCGTGATACGCAAGGAGATGCATGACGCACTATTGGCTAGAACTGGCTTCCTCTGGCTCGGATTGGCCGTCAATGCGGTCTAGATGGATATTGCCGGAGCGCTGTTGAGTACCGGAGTAGCAGTACTGTGACGGGCCGCGATACTGGGCAAGCAGGTCCTCGTGTTGCTAATCCGCGATCGACACGCGCTTGGCACGCTGTGATCTCGAAACGCCTTGCATCAGCGACGAATCACTCCTCACGAAGCGTGTTCGTACTTACAATGTACACGAATATGCTCCACCCGGGACCGAGTTAAGTTGTCCTTCGTGTGAGCATGGATAGCAGGATACGACACAAGCCGGCGGTGATGCGGATGAAGTGATGCTTTCATGCGAGACACGAGATCGAGACGAGTGGAAAGGTATCGACAAAGCGGCGACACTGCAGGGTTGGGGCGAACGAAGGGACGGACAGCTTCCAGAATTGTGAGTCAGAGGTCGCCCACGCGAGCTACCGAATGTTGTCGACTTGCCGCTTGTGATTCGAGGATGAGTTGATGGTTTCGACTGTACATCAATACGTCGGCATCGACCTGACGATCGACCGAATAAGCTGTCAACCGCGCTCCAACGGCGAGTCGCCGACCGATTGGAAGCTATGGACCCGAGCGCGAGCAGTCGTGGTCGCGCGCGCGCGTATGCACCTGGGTGTTCCAGACAGCGAATAGATACCTGGAGGTGCGATTGTGATGCCGCGACAGCTTGACTATGAACACAGGGTGAGTTGGCGTAGCTGCACGAAGAATACAGGTGCTTACTTACCCAGCGGGATCGGGGCGGTCAGCAGGGACGCACAAAAAGTTCGCATGTCTGCATGCCTAATGCTGGCAACAACAAGGTGTATAGTGTGTGGGATGATGGTACACGATTCCGGACTGATGACATACACGATACCCAGGATGTGAAAAAATAGGAAACAAGCGACAACAAGGATTGTGTGTTACGTGCCGATGTATGATGCATCGCGTTGAGGGTGGAAAGCAACAGGACAACAAGCAAGATAGAGAGCGATGAACTGTCCGGGTGCGATGCACGACGATAGCAGATATATTAGAAGGGATCAGGTAGGGGGGGAAGGGAGAAGGAAACGGCCAGGTCGATCATAGGCGAGTGACCGCCTTCGCGTCCAGCGGCATGCCTGCATTGCGACATGTGTGAATGAAGATCACGAGAGCCGTACATAGACTCACCTGAAGGGTCAATACCGTTGGCAGCAAGGATCTGGTTATGCCGGATCAACCGTGCCTGGTCAAAGCTAGCAAACGCCACAGTAGTCAGTACCGTCCTCTCCAGACTCCGCATTGTAACCTCCTCCTCCTCGGCTAACACCCTTGCCAGCTTCGCAGGAGAGAAAATGAAGACACTCACTTTACCCGCTCCCGGCGCATGATGTCCAGCACCTCCTGGGTCCCGCGGTCGTCGAGACCAGCTCTGGAGTCGCCATCCCGGATGTTGGCCTCGATATCGAACGTCGAGGACGACATCCCAGCGTCGACCTGCTCCGCGAACGTTGACACGGGCTGGTAGTGCCCGAGTCGCGGAAACAGGGACCGCATGGGGTTGGAGAGCACAGCTCGGTACCGGAACGACACTGGGGAGAACGGAGAAATCAGCGGGGGTGTCGGGGGCAGCTGGGACGAGAACAGGGAGCAGGAGAGGGATACGCACACATTACCAGTAATGCTGAGAGAGCGAACACGGACAACCAGAAGTACATTGCAGCTTTCGCAGATTTATCGCTTGCGGCAGTTGCGGGGGCGGGCTGCAGACCGCCGCCCCCCATTGGCCAGCCATATACCCCCAGGCACGTGCTCCCGCGCAGCTGCATCCGCGCGCCTCGGCCCGTCCCGACACTCCTCGACACCGCCGCCCACAGTCCCCAGCTCATCGTCGCGGTCCGCTGTCCAACCTCCCGTAATCGCTGCTCGACTCTTGCCACGATGCTCGGCGGCCTCATGCTCATCGTCGCGACCGTCGCGCTCCTACATGGTCAGCCTCCATGAGTCTCAGAATACTGCTCCCGCATTGCTGGCGCTGACGAGCACGCGTCCTGGCTGTTCGCAGCCGCGTACTCGACGTACGAACGTGAGCATCATATGATGGAGTACAGCAAATGTCAGAGACTGATTGTTAATAATACACAGACCTCTCGCACCTGAAGGCCCTTGGGCGTCCGGAGGGTTCACTACCGAACGACGTGAGTGCAACATATATGCACGGATACACCCGCAGCTCAACGTATTTGCTCTGCTAGATCATATTTGAGGCGATAGCGGCGCTTTTGCTTGCCATTGTGGGTGCTACTGTCCGTAGTCCTCCACTACGGGAGGTGACTTGGAGGAGCGAGATGAAGCGTCGGTATGTCGCATCCTTCTACACTGACGTTCCCCCTCTGACCACGCGCAGAGCACTGGAAGAAGAGGAGGATCCTCGAATGTCATTCGCCAAGTTCGCACAACGAGCCGGCATTGTGCCCAAAGCACCGACATCATGACAGGCTTCCCATTTCCGCCTCATACAACTGTATCTCCAGCTGTCCCCTGCTATCGCAATGCATCCAAATCTGGCACCAATAGCCGTTGCGTATCGAAGTGATGAGGAAGCGTCATCCTCGCACATGCCGTCGACATTCTGTCAAGGATCACTCAAGTGCAACAGGATGTCCTCCCGCCCGACTGTGTGGTCGTACTGGGTGCATACCATCACCCTGCTTGCGCTCCCCCCCACCGCCCTCCGTTGCGTGTCTGTGCACTCCGATCATAAAGTTCGCCTATTCGTACTACGGATGCATTGTGGGGTGAGGCATGCTCATCCTGTTCTATTGGACGCAAGCTACTCTCCGCCGCCGGACCCTCACCTTCGTCCTTTGACCAAACCGCAACCAAACAGCCTGTAAGTGACTCAATCTCCGGCATTCAACTGCAGGTCGGAATGGCTCACGCGTGCGCTCCTGCAAGCTTGTCGAGGCGTGATCGCCGGTTGAGCCCGCCTCTGGGGTGCTTCCCTCGCCTGCGTGGTTGTGGATCACCCTCAGTGCCTGCGTTGTCGAGGCGCTCGGTGCGGCTCTCCATCGTCACTCTGACACATCACTTTGGTGAGCGTCCCATGTGTGATCACTTGCTTTGGCAGGTCGAGTATCTGCTTTTCTGGTTCTCATTGGTGTCACTTGTGCTTGCGCGTGTTGTAACTTCGCCGCCTTGCCGACACCTCTTTTCGACCCGTGTGAACGCCTAGCATCACCTTTCGCGAGCGAGCCTTCCGCGGTGCGAGTTCTTTGTTTGGATGCAAAATGATGAAAGAGCTGACCCACACGTCCACATCACAGTGAAGGAAATTTTATTCAACAAAACAGGACAAGATATAATGGGGCCAAGACCAACGATTGATGTGGCTTTCGCCAGCTTGCTCACGACAGATCACTCGTGCTTTCGTTGCTTTGCATAAGCGAGTCAACAACGCGCGCTTTGTAGACAGGACCTGACAGGGTACGCCGACTAGTATATTAGACGAAGTTGCGCCGCCCTCTCATCCCTCAGAGTCCGGAACGTTCACCAGTTTGAACGTACGTATCGGACACCCTAGTGACCGCACTTGTGTCCCCAGTGCTGACGACTCTCTCGCTTCTAGCCGTTGCCGCCACCATGCCTGCCCCTGAGACCAACATCCCCGCACTCTTCCTGCCCGCACACCTCCGTCTCGGTGCGACTAACTGGAAGGAGTTCAAGCAAGCCATCGAGACGGTCTGTCGCGTCGCAGGCGTCGAGGACAACCTGACCTGCGGATGGCGCGCCGGCCAGTGGAGTGCGGAGGAGTGCGACGAGTGGGCGGAGCGCGACGAGCTCTGCAAGGCCATCATTACGCTCAACATACGCGACTTCTCGAGTTACGGCGTGTCCGTCGGGAAGGAGACCTACCGCCCAGGAGGTATGGGCACAGCTGGTCAAGCTCCACGCGCCGAAGCGCTGGTTCGGGCTCTTCGAGTGGGTGCGGCCCTTCACGCGGCTGGAGTGGATCCTGCTTGCGGTCGCCTGCTGTTGCGCCGTACTTCTCATCCTGTCGGCGGCGGAAATGAACCACGTGAAGACGGAGTTGGCGAACGTCCATGCTGCCCACAGGTTCGAGATGGCGTTGGCGAACAGGATCGGAGATGGTCGTCGCCTGAGGTACACCGGCTTGTAGTTTCCTATGGAGCCAAAGGTTTTCTTTTAAGTTGTATATAGTCATGATGCTACCTGCCAGTGTATGCTGCAGATTCTCGTTCGATGTGAGTGGATAAGTTCGACGTATCCGATTCAGTGTTCGGAATTCTTTCTTGAAGGCTGAGACGATCAAGTCACCCACTCCCGCCTCCTACTTATGGGTGACCGGCTTAGGAGGTGCACCTACCAGTACTTGAGACCAAGGTCGAGAACTGATCACCTTACGTACGGCCAATCATGATGCATGATGCATGAACTTCTCCGGTGAGCTCAGCCTGCTAGGCGCCCGAGCATCACTTCCTCTCTACGTGGACACCGGGTGGACACTATCTGTCCGCCTTAGTCTGTCCTGAGACAGCACGCATGAATCCCAGCGCAACTTACAGCGAGTCCCAGGATGCTCCTATAGAAGACGACAACATGCAATTGCCCCCTCTCCGCCGCCTTTCCGCCGTCCTGCATCCTCCCCTCGTTCTACCACTTCAGATCAAGAGCTACTCGCCACAACTTCTCGAATGGTCTATGATCTCCGGCGAGTCCGACGACTCTACATCTGCGCCAGCAGCTCTACGATTGCTAAATTGGAATGTCGACTTCATGGCCCCTAACCCTGCGAGTCGAGTATCCTGCATCCTGGATCACCTCCGGGACGTCGTCCTTTCCGGCTCCCGCTCCACTTGCATCTTACTTCAGGAGCTCAAGGAGGAGAGCTTTGACGAGATCCTGCGGAACGACTGGGTGCGAGAGCACTACGCCGTCACGCCGCCTGACTTGAAGTCCTGGCGAAGCTACTACGGCGTCGCCACCCTGGTCTCTCGGGATATCCGCGCCCTCAATGCGCAGATGGCCCAGTTCAAAAACTCGATCATGGGTCGCTCGGCTCTGTTCGTGGATGTCGAACTGTCCCTCGCGGGTTCCGACGACTTTTCGTCCCACGAGACGCGGGTTGTCCGCATCGCCAATACGCATCTCGAGTCCCTGCCCAGTGGGGAGAAGAGCCGGCCGGTACAGCTGGGGCACATCGCGGACAAACTCCGTGAGGACGGTGTCACCGGCGGCGGCGTCGTCGGTGGGGACATGAACATGATCGGACCTGCCGATGAAGACATACACGTTCGCGCAGGACTGCAGGACGCTTGCGATGATCCCTCCGCGCTCACTTGGGGATTCCAGCCGCCAACGCAATTTCCACCGGGTCGATTGGATAGGATCTTCTTTGTCGGAGACCACCTCGCGGTGGCGCCTGTGGAAGTGGTAGGGAAAGGCCTGAAGGTGGAGGGCAGTGGCGAGTGGGCGAGTGACCACTATGGACTCATGACTACGATTTCTCTCCGCTATCACTAGTCACTTCTGATTTAAGGAGAATGATCTAGCTCGTACTTCCTGCCAGTGTGTATACGATCTTGCTTGACGCACTTGCATATCCAAACTTACCAACCTACACATTCTCGTGGGGGAGATAATGCTCTGAGTAGTGCAAACTACACTAATATTCAAGTATGCTCAGAGCTATGGTTTGAAAGCAAGTTCATCAAGTTGAACTTCGTTGAACCGGAGGAGAACGTGAGTCACTTGAACTTCAACTTGAACCACTGGCAGTCCAGGACCTACTACTTACTTTATCTAGTTACAATCTTATCTTATCTCACACAACTGCAGAGTCACTCGGTCGCGTTTACTACGAGTCAAGCTTCTGCCGCCATCCCGACCTCTCCGACTAGATACGACTCAAACCTGTGGCTGTCGAGTACTCCCCAGTATCTTGATGCATACGCTGCCGCATGATGTTCTGTGCACGGTCATATCCTTCTCGGACAGGGAAGAACTATTCGCCTTGATGCTCGCCAGCCGGGACTTGCAACTAGAATGTGCGAAGTACATTTTTCACGAGGCGGTAAAGCTCAACAGCGATGAGGGGATCACGTCCTTCATCTCTTTCATGCGCAGGAACCAGCGCAGAAGATGGTGCTTCCTTCGTTCCCTGGAGTTCAGCGACGCAGACATCCATCCATCCGTCGCGGGAGAGCTCGGACGAGTCATCTCGCGGGCCTCTCGACTCGAGGTCCTCTTTTTCGAGCACGCGGAGAACACACTGCGCGCACATCCGCAACTGGGCCTGAGCCTTGCAGCGATACCCACAGTCAAGCATATCGAGCTCCACTTCGTCGCACAACACGCATGTCGGATGCTCGAAGCGATGTCCTGGCCACTGGAGTCCGCGATTCTGCAAGAGTCGATACACGACCCGTTCTGGCTGGAGCCTGACAAGGGCGAGCGTATGCATCCAGCCGCGCTTCTCAAGAACGCCCGTACGACTCTGCAGACGATCAAGTATGACATGTGGTCGGACTACGACTTCTACCTCCCGGACTACCCCGTCTATTCAGCCCTACACACCTTCCGCTTCGATAGTGCCTGGCTTCCGCCCACTACCCAATGGCCGCTCTCATACCCGAATTTGAAGAGCCTGGAACTGTGGAGCATCGACGGGGACGGAGAATGTCCGATGGACGAGTGTACTGCGACGCGCCTCACGAACATGTCCGAGTATGGCACGTCCAAACCATATGGCTGGCCGGAGCTGGAACACTTCTCTGGGAGGGTACTCGACCTGTACATCCTCGGCCTTCCATGCCGCATACACGACGTGCGCATCAGGGCCTCGTCTGATTCGGTGGAGTGTTTGGAAGCTGCGTTGTCGAACGCTCGCCCAAGTAGCATTACCGTCGATATCTGGGATGATACACTATTCCAGGGCCGAGATCCGGATTTAGAATTGCCTTCGCACCTCCGGATTCCTGGCATGGCCGAGGTCAAGTTCATGAAGCTCAACATCGTGGCCACCGGGCCAAGACGAAGCGTCAACTTTGGAGCATTCTTGGTCAGTCACCAAGACTTGACGTTGACTTGCGTACCTTGACTGACTTTGCCACAGGAGGAGACACTCGACGCCCTCTCGCACCTTCACGTGCAGGAGCTCGTCCTGTACGTCGAATATCCCGACTGCAGAGATAGATCACGCCGAATGATTGCGCCCGACGCCTCCGACTCAGAAGAGGAATTCCGACGCGCTGTCCGAGTCCGGTCTCCGAGTCCGTCCCCGTGTCCGTTGCAGGTATGGGCGGAGACCGTGGACGCGCTGGCGGTGGCCCGTCGAGCCTTCAGTACAGTTCGTTCGCTCAAGTCGTTCGAATTGATCATACACCCTCCCTACACAATCAGAATGCGACATCCTATCGGCTCTATTGAACGGGAGGACCGGAGGACTAGGGTGCTTCGCGACGAAGTTACGGCACCTGCCCGAACCTAATGCCTCCACCGTACCTCTCCCCTGTCGCTCCCAACCTCCTCTACACCAGCTTGGATCTTGTTATCTCTCCTCCAGACCAGACGGACGCTCCGAAGGAGTCAGCTGTATAATCTTGTGCGTGTTCTCCACCCGTCTCTCCTAGCGTGCTTTGACTCTCAACCGTAAGCACTTCGCGAAGACATCTCGTCGTCCACACGGGCACCACAGTTCTAGTTCGCTCTCGATGGAAGAGCAGGACAGAGGGCGTGTTGTTGAACATCTAGCGTTCTACTAGCGCGTTGTGCAAATGAGAGACGGGGAGGGTCTCTTGAATGTATATCCTAACATCAACGAACCTTGCGTATGTAGCCCATGAGTTGATGATGCCTGAACCTCTTGCCCTCCTTTTCCGTCTGAATGGTTCTCCCTGGTCCTCCCAATCATCTGCGCGTCTGAACTCCAGACGCTCTTTCTGTCGTGCGCCTTCTGCTACATGACCTCCCGTTGCGCCGTACTTGCGGTCAGCAGGATTGGCGAACTCGGGGCCGGATCTTCGACTTCGCAGCGATCCAGAGTCGATGTCACAGTAGGTGGCGCCGTCATGTTGGAGACGGAGCAGCAACGCGCAAGGAGGCCCTGATCGAGGGGAGGGACAACTCGAAACACCGACAGGTGGCAGTGCCACGATGGCAGTGTGGCTAAGCCGCACTACATAGATCGTGGACCATGATGTTCAGTGTGAGATTAGTGGGAATGCCCAAATAGCAGGAGCCCATCTGTACTAGTACACTACACGGAGAAGAGGTTTGCCTAGACTACTATAAGAGGGAGTGAGAAGTATGCAAGGGATGAGGGATATACGCCAGATTATCTACCGAGACTGTTCGTGTGTCATAACGGTCGTGAGAGGCCAAGGTCGGAGGGGGTTGAAGCGGGTGGAGGAAGGATGTCGCCGTAGTCTGCCTGATATCTCAGGGAGACAGACGTCGCCCCGCTCAGTATGCGCAGTACGCGACGCAGAGGAGCGGGAAGCCGGCGTACAGGCCGACCCAGAAGACGAGGTTGCCCATGAGTCGGTTTTTCCTGATAGCGGGAATCCTCCCCAGTGCGATAAGCGGAATCTGCGCGATCTGCAAGAACGCAAGCACCCTCACGGTCAGTCTCTCATCTCACCTCTACGATGACGGACCCGAACACACCTGGAGCAGGAAGAGGTAGAAGCGGATCTTCTTGGTCACGACCGCCATGACGAGCTCGTGCGCGGCCGCGCTCAGTAGGAAGGTGACGAACATCGCGCTCTGGCGCGTGAGCTTGTAGCTGCTCATCGTGGAGGCATAGACGTGTACGCAGTAGAAAGGTGTGCACGGGCCGGTTCCACTTGCGCGAGAACTCGTCCCACGAGGTCGAGTTCCACCAGTCGTCGTAGAAAGCGCGATCGGCGAAGCTGTGCAGCGTGTCAGTTAAGCTCGTCCGACCATTCGCGGTGCCGAGATGGCTTACTAGCTCAGCTCGGCGAACCCATTGCAGATACACTCTGCATACGGAGTCAGTAACCACAGAGGCTTCAAGACGACGTTTAACGCACCGAAGATGATATAGAACAGCAGGAGGTACGAGATCATGAATGGCATCGCCAAGTCAAGGAGACTCCGCGCAAAGCTCTGCTCTTTGGTGGGCGTGAGGGGGATGATGAACGTCTCCACGATCGTGTATAGGAGCGCGAACGTCCCGAGGAACGCGACGGTCTTCTCGAACACGTACAGCGGGCGGATGCGATCCGTCCGCGGGTACTCGAGCTCGTACACAAGCGTCGGCGTGAGCTGGTACCATGCGAAGTCCTTCAGAGTTATGTTGGCTGGCCAGCGCACTTTGCCCTCGATAGGGCCAGTCAGTTCGCGCTCGAGCTCTACATGGGTCTTGGCTAATGACGCAATAGCATCCGAGGGATGGTGCATCAGGATCTCCGACGGCGACGGGGGTTGGGTGGGGATAATAGGAGAGTCAACCGACATCACCCGCGTCCCAGTCGTCTTAACGCCCGACGCGGTTGCGGTGTCGCCGTTCGCGACTCCGTCTGCAGCGGCCTTGCTGGCGAGGCGCTGGCGAAGAGTTACAGCGGTGCGCGCGTCGATGTAGGAAGTCGTACTGCCGTTGGGCACATCGGAGGGGACATCTGGCGTGCCACTGGGGATGGGGGACTCTTGCTGAATCAACGACTGCCTCAGCCTTCTTCAGATGCGGCGTCCCATCCGCCCTCAGCTTCTGTAGCTTCCTTGAGCTCAGCGAGCACGCGTTCGGCTTGTTGATTGGTGTAGGCGAGCTGGCCGTTTGTACTAAGATACGAGTGCATCTTCATGATCATGACCTGTGCACGAAGCCCGCTCGGTCTTGGGATGCTTGCAGATTGGGTAGCAGGGGACTCACGAATGAATGGAGGGTGAGGAAGCCAGACTGAACCCATGGCCAATGTCTGCGGAAAGCATGTCAGTTATTCAATCCCCAAGGTAGAGCAATTGTATACGCACCGGTTGAAGGTCCACGTCACCGCCATGGCGAGGACAGCACACTGCCAGAGGTGCTGCAGCACGAGGCCGAAAGGGTAGTAGTTGATCCAACCCTTCGCGATGGCCTTCGCAAAGGGAACACAGAGGCCCGTGTTGAGCACGAGCACCGCGTCGGAGATCGCCAGGGTTATCATATCCTGAGAGATCATGGAGGCGAACTCGAGGTTGAGTGGTAATCCATTTGTCTCTGTGCTGACGACATATGTGCGGACGGCGAAGAGGAAGAGGGAGACCCAGAAGAGCGTGAAGAAGCCACGGAACTGGTTGGTCGTGCTGGACTCGTTCGATATGTCGAAGTGCGACTTGCGGGGGGCGAAGGTGACCATGGCGCGCACCTTGTTCGAGGAGGAGGAGCGGTAGGGCTGCGAGACATATAGCGTGCCCTGGGGTGTGACTGCGGAGGCCGTGGTGGAGCCATTGGGCTGGCTTGGGTTTGGGGGAGCAGCTGATGAGGCCGTAGACGAAGCCATCGTGGCGTCAGAGAGCGGTGGACGCGCGACTCGCGTGCAGACGGTATAAGTAACAGCAGCGCGCTCTGCCAATGGCCTCGACGTCATCGGCTCCTGCCTTTCTCGGTCGCCCGTCACGCGTCATCACGCTGACTTCCCGACGTTCCCACGGCGCGCATCCTCCTCCTCGTCCGACGGGTCTCTACAAAGCAGCTGGTCACGATGTGCGACAGCCCCGCGGATGGCTCATCACAAACATAAGCAACAATGTTCTTCATGGCGCGCCATATCGTATAATCTCCATTCCACCTCCATACCCCCAGTTTCAGACGTCAAAGCAGCCCCCGAACCCGACCGACCACCCGACATTATACAGCACAAGCCCTGTCAGCACGAACAGCATCCCGAGCAGCACGCAGCATGCCCTCCGAAGCCCGACCCACTTCCGCTCTTCGTCCTCCCGGATCTCCGTGTCCACGCGCATCAGCGCGTCCCACAGCTCCCCTGCGGTCCACTGCTCGTGCTCGTACTCCGCCAGCCGGACGTGCTCCCGCCGCACGTTCAGCATTATCACGGCCTTGCACAGCTCGTCTTCCGCGGTCCATCGCTCGTTCAAGTCGTGAACGTCTTGTCCTTGATTGACGCTGTCTGGTGCCCACGCTCTGGAGTTCTTTGTCCGCGGGTCGTAGAGAAGTGGGCGGTCGAGCGAGGTAAGGTGTGCTAGCGGGATATCCCGCGTGCGTAGGAAGGTCTCGATGGCGAACTTGAACTCCAGCCAGTTGTTAGGCCCGAGCTGTAGCCGCTCCGGAGGAATAGTGCGGAGATCGCGACGTCGGTCGACATTGGCCGGTATAGTGGCGTTCCGGTAGCCCTGTTGTGGTATCCGACAGACCCGAGCGACATACTAGCTAAGGGACATAGGTGAGTTCTGGGAACCGTCGACAGAGGCTAATTTTCGGCGTACGTTGGTTTTAGGACGTGTCTTGGTGTAGCTATAGCGGCTCAAGCTCCTCCACCGAGGATTCAGATATACATGCATTATGACAATGATGTTTGCACCACTCCCATGAAAGCTCTTTGTATGTCGGAGTGCCCGCTCCCTTCACAGACAATGCACGTTCACGCCGTCGGTCATACTCAAGACGCCGAGAAGTGAAGAGAATGTGATATTGAGGTTCGAGACAACGGGAGGACATGGATAAGAACATGATGGGAAGTCCCGGAAGGTAGATAGGCAGCCACGAGAGAAGTCGAAGCCACCAGTCGAACCGTATGGAGAGAAGGACAGAGAACACCACCAACGAAGGGGATGTTCAAGGGGAGAGCCGCCTATGGGGACCATCGACAAGAGCTTCTCCCAGCTAATCGGAGGAGACAGTGGTTAATTCGAGGCTTCGGACAGAGTTAAGACATATGCGTAGCATGGATGAGATGAAGTCACCGCTCACCAGTACGTAGATCCGCAGCGGACGAAGGGGATACCAAGCGCCTCGGCCATGTCGACACTGAGGTTGACCCAAGCCTAGCAGGCAAAGGCCACACCTCCGGGGCGAACCCCGACGACCACGTCCCCACTCCCCGGACTGGCAGGAGGGCAGACGTGTGTACGTCAATCGGAGCCTGCCCACATCGACAGCTTGAATGCCGGAAATTGAGGGCGGGGTGACTGCATGGAGGCCCGTCCCGCCGGTGGTGTGGAACAGTACTAGTGTGAGACGACGGCCCTCTGAGCCGCGTAACAATGAGCCTGCGAATGGAGTCGGAGAGTTGTAGAGGATGCTCACGGATACGAGGGTCCGCCAGCGGTGGATACCGACGCCTCGGCCATGTCGACACTGGAGGTTGGCCCAGCCAGCAGGGCAAAAGGCACACCTCCGGGGCGAACCCCACGACCAATCCCCACTACCCGGACTGTCAGGAGGGCAGACGTGTGTACGGTCAATCGGAGCCTGCACCACATCGACAGCTGAATGCCGAAATTGAGGGCGGGTGACTGCATGGAGGGCCGTCCCGCCGGTGGTGTGGAACAGTACTAGTGTGAGACGACGGCCCTCTGAGCCGCGTAACAATGAGCCTGCGAATGGAGCGGAGAGTTTAGAGGATGCTCACGGATAGCAGGGTCCGCCAGCGGGTGGATACCGAGCGCCTCGGCCATGTCGACACTGAGGTTAACCAAGCCTGCCAAGCAACGGTTATACCTCCGGGGCGACCCCTGACGAACGTGACCTCCCCGCTCCTCGAGCTTGTAGGAGGGCAGACGGTACTCGTCAATCGGAGCCAGCCCACGTCGACAGCTTGAAGCCGGAAATTGAGCGCAGGGTGACTGGATGGAGGCGACGGCACCAGGCCTGTAAAAGCGGGGATGAAGCCTCGGTTACAGAGAATGAGAGAATGAGGACTCACCGAAGCCGTTCCACTCAAGCACAGAGACAACGCGGACCAGACGACAGGGTGGTTGAGACGAGATGGTCCTGCTGGAGCGAAACCATCTTCTATGGAGGTCAGGTTAGTCCGGCAACTTGAACGCGGCGACGGAAGGCAGAAGCAGGGCGACGAACCTAGTCACCAATGTGCCCGCCAAGGAAGTCGTCCCAAAGGGCGTCCGCGAAATCGAAGGCGAAGCGGTAAGGGAGTACGACGCGTACGAGATGCGCGGAGGGACGCATGAACTGTGAAGCTCATCGTCCCGGAGGGAGGGCGGGAGGAGTCACGGAGGACGAGTAGGATGGAACCAGGAACGCAGCGCCTTGCACCGCTGGAACATCTTAAGCAACGGTCCAGCGCGCACGAATACGATCGGGTGGACGAGTGGGGTGGAAGAGGTAGAGGTGAGAGGACATGCGAGTCCGAGTTGAAGTTAGATGAGGAAGGAGACGCGTCCTGTCCTCGCTTTTATACCTGCGGGAGTGGAGGCTGACGGTGAGCCCCGCCGAGCGGGAAGGTAAAGGGTGGCCGAGGATCCGGTGGTCTGGCCTCTAGTTCGCCTTCGAATGTGACGGTGAGTGGAGCCGGAGTCCGATACATTGCAGGCGCGCGAGTAAACCACTGGGCCGCAGATGGGCATGGTAAAGCTTCGCACGGGCACGCCCACGATAGTGCGCTCGCAGAGAGCACGCCAACAGGCATGACTGTCTCAAGGGTCTACGCTACCCCTTGTAACCCATCCGAGGGGACTGCGAGCCATACCTCGCGAATCTGCCGCATTGGGGAGGCTTGGGAGACCACTCTGGAAGCCGAATAGATCCTCGGTGGCTGATGCGCCGGAGGCTTCGACGATCAAATGGCGAAGGCTGGACCCGCCGAGCTGCCGGACAATATCTGGACGCCGCTCAAGCGAACAAGGATGTCAGACGAGAATCATGTGAAGTAGCTCATGTATCGGTGGGCTGCGTCCGATGCGAGTTCGTACGAGCAGGTATTGGCGAGTTTGCCGAACGAAGCAAGAAGTCCTCGAAGAAAGTAGTCGTGTTCCGACCATATACCATCATGTGCAACGTGCGGGTAAGATACAGCTCACAACTTCGTTACAGCGAAGAGGCCTGCGACGTTGCACAAGGACGCTATAGATGGAAAGGATAGTGCCGTCCGCAGAGAGACTCAGGTTCAAAACTGTGCAGGCCACTCACACGTCAGCTCCGTCGCAACATTGTAGCAAGGATAGCGACATGGCGTACCTGAACTCGTCATGAGGGCGTGCCACATGAGAAGAAGCAACTATCCCGTCCTCCGTGCGCTGAAAGGCTTCAAGAGGATTGCACGTAGTCGCCAATCCCACTGACAAGTTCACGCGCTCGAGAGACGGGACGGCATCAAAAAACGCCTGAGCAATCGCCTTCGCATCATAGTTCGTGAACCACAGCTCGACAGGGTCCGGGGGCGGCTCGGAAGGTGTTGAAGCGTCTTCATCGGAATCCGCGTAGTAATACGAGAACTGGTCATAATCCATGGTGAGCGAGAACTCCCGGGTGGAGAGATACGAAAGTGAGGTGAGAGTTTGTTCCTGTGAAGATGTGCCGGGTTAGCGAACTATCAGAATGAAAGAAAAATCATGACCCGCTGACCAATATACTCTCAATGGAGTCAGTGTCAGTGCCAGAGTCCCGCACGGTGAAAGAAAATTTGAGGCTGAGGTGTTCGACCTTCTGCATTCCCGGACTCCGCAGACAGAAGGCGAGAGCCGGGGTACGGTTACGTCGCGACGGATCTGGGACGTGGAGGCGGAGGTATGTGGGAAGGGCGACCTCCATTACTGGACTGAAAAACTGGGACGATTCTTCGCAAATGGACATCGATATGCTTCTGATACGACATGGAAGACCGAGGAGGTAGAGATCGAGTGGCCCCCCACTGAAGGTCTCTAGTGTCGTCCACACTGCGTCCTCCCGTGCGTGTGCGTGCTCCTCCAGGTTGCGACGTCGGGCGTCTGCGTGTTCAATGAGACTTCCTTCGTCCGTTTCCATGAAGTGCTCTTCGATGGTCCCCACGATGAGTCGTTTGAGATTTGGATAGCACTTGGCCCATTGAGCGGAACGCGGGCACCAGACGCCTTCGACGGCTAGAGTGTCGACCTCCGGGTAGACCGGATACGTGGGAAGGACCTCATTGCACTCGGTCCAAGACTCGCACTTGATGAACTTGAGCGTAGTTCGAGAGTTCTGCAGCAGCCGGGCAGGGTGCAAGCGCTCTAGCTTGTCTGTGTCTCTCCAAGACCGCGCGTAACTCGTCTTGTTGAGAGAGATGCTTTCGAGCGGCCAGCGCATCGCCTCCAGCATCCGACACGTATGCTGGTACGCCTTCTCGATGCGGACGTGTTTGACATTCGGGAGGGAGGCGAGCGCCACTGCGAGGTCGGGATGGGCGCTGAGGGTGGCTTCTGCACGCTCGAACGTTAACCTCTCGAGCTTGGTAGCACGTGGAATGACCCTAGCAAGCTCCGCAGCTACCAAAGAGCTGATGTGCCCCCCGTCGAAGACGAGGCCCTGGAGGTAACGCCACCGCTTGCGTTTCCCTGGACGCATGAAGTAAATAAAGGAAATGACGTCCTCGCTGTCGCCGAGATGTACGTCGTCCTGGAGGACGTACTTCGCACATGTGTCGTGGAGATCGCGATTTGTGAGCATGAGAGACAGCACATCATGTCTCTGTGCGTGGGAGGCAACCACCAGCAGGACATCCAGTGGTAACCTGGATTTCAAGCCTTTCTGATATGCAGCAGTCAGCTTGTATGCTCAATAATTCTCAGCGTGATTGGGCTTGGAAACTCACAAGAGGCATGGCTTAGCGTAGTACGGCAGTGACAGTTCGGTGGTGAGTATGAGCACTGGCAGGTCGATTGCTAAGACCTGCTAAGACTCAGCGGCCAAGCGCCGACTTGTCTCTGAGATAAGATAAGATTGAGTTTCCGAGCCAAATCTCATGGAAACGCCAACTGGTTGACGGTGGTGGCTGAGACTGCTCTCTCGGAGTCTCTCCCCTCCATCAGGCCTCAGGACTCGACCCATTCCTCCATTAGACTGGCGACATACTTGGCTCGGAACTTGTTTCGCAATTGGAAGACATCTACGACAACTTATGACCAATTGAATGAACACGAAAGACGCGATGGCAGACTCGGAGGCGCCACCAGAACGCCAACCTCTTCTACGTTCCTCAAGTAATGTGGCGGAGACGGAGGTCTACCCCATAATACATATGATAAGATCTGTGAGTTGCTATCTTCCCCTATGCTTCTGTTCACTGAGCCTCCGCCAAGGATGTCATGGTGAATCGTCCCGTCAGAGTGCTTGGTCCTTCGTTAACGCATGCATGCCTGTTCATCCGTGACAGCACTTCATAGGTACGTTTCGACATCGATCTACTCTATCATATGCCCATAAAATTCCATCTAGATACCCCGCTCTCTCATGAGGCTGTGAGTCTTCCTCTTTCCTCGTCATGATCACCTCTCACAGTCTCGTGCGGGATCGTGCGTAGTTGACGGCTCCCGACTTGACATACACCCTTATCCGCCCTCTACTTGACAAGTACGCCGCATTCCAAAGACAAGGCAACATGGCCGTCATCTTCTGTCTGCTCCTCAACCGCGTCTACTTCTTTCGAGACCGCCACCTGACTACCTCCGCGCTGTCCCGCACTCGGGCCGACCTCTGCGAGATCCTCGCTATGCGCGCTCTGCGCGAACACGCGCATAACATGCTGGAGCTTGCGCTTGTGCTGACCACGACTTGGCCCGTCTACTCCGGCGCACCCACGGGACTCTTGGCGCGTGCTCGTGAAGAGAACGATGATGACCTAGAAGATCGGGTCGGGAACGCGATTGAGATGGCCATCTTGAGTCAGGCGAAGCGGTTTATCAAGAGCTCTCCGTGTCAGAGGGTCATTGACGGCATATGGATGTGAGTTGCTAGTTATATGCATGTTATGGCGCGAGTTGACACGCGTCGTAGAGGCAAAATAGTGTATCAGGCGGAAAGCACACGTTCAATTCTGTCAGATGTAGGCAACGCGGATGGTAGCACTAGGATGTTGGTCCGCTGACGATAGTTCTAGACGTATAAGCGCAATCCTATACACTTCTACGATCCCCACAAGGCACCCTTGCTAGATCACTACCGGTACGTTGTGCCTGTCTCACATCTGGTCCGAGACTTACAACCCACGACAAACAGACTGAAAGTACCTGCGATACGCTCGGTGCTCGAATACATGAAGTGAGGTAGAACTTCGGAGCTGGTGCATTCTGTTCTAACGACCTGTTCCAGCTTCCTCATCTTGTTCCTCCTGTTTGTCTGCGCCATCGAGTTCAGCATATATGACCAGATCAACTTCACAGAGATTGTCTTCATGGTATATGCCCTCGGCTTCACATTGGAGAAGGTCGCCGCGATGCAGGAGCACGGTATAAAAGGTATGATAAATGACGAGTGCATGACGTAGCGTTGACTAACCATGCTGCGTAGTATACTTCAAGGGCACTTGGGTGAGAATCATTCATCATCTACGCATGTCATGGGTTCTGACCCCATGTAGAACGGTTTCGACCTGGCATTCGGTATGTCGCATCCCGCAATATGTGGTGCCCCTCCTAACCTTACTTCTTAGTCACACTATACTGCACATACGCCATAATGAGATTAGTCGGTGTCTACGACGACCGTAAGTTTCTTCCAATCTCCTGAACAAGGTTCGGAAGCTGACGCTCGTAGATCGTTGGGCGAGGGAGATGGGAATCAACTCGCTCGCGCTCATTGCGGTCCTGATGTTTCCGAGGCAAGAGCCATAGCCATCCCCTTGGTGCCAATACTCACAATCAGTTTAGGTTGGCGTTCGTCACGTTCAAGAACAACGTGATGGTCCTGTCGCTGCGAGCCATGATCATCCAATTTGTGGTGCTCATGATCATCGCGGCGTTCTGTTTCGGAGGGTTCCTCTATGCCCTATGGACGTAAGTCAGCAACACCTGCGCGTGTTCTCGACATCTCACAGTTCTCCTCTGTTAGGCTGGGCAAGGATAATGCCGGGTGGGTTGCTCGCAGTTCATATGCGGCTAGTGCAGTCTAATACCCTCCTCATATCAGGTATAGTGCTGGAACAGTCGCATGGTGGATGCTCGATCTATGGTTTGGTCTGGATGCCAGTGGCTTTGACAACTCGTGTATGTGACCTTTTCCCCTTGAACACGACACTAGCTGACGGAAGGTGCAGCCAAGTTCCACCCCGTATTTGGCCCTGTGCTCATGATAACATATGCTTGCCTGAGCAACACACTGCTCCTGACAGGTACGTCCTGTGCTGTTACTCGTTACATCACCTCGTGACATCGGCGCGCCTATGTCTAGTTCTTGTCTCTGTAAGTAACTCACTAAGGTATGGAATAGAGGGCGGAAAGCTGACATGCCATACAGATTCTGTCGCATACATTCTCGACGATCAACGACGACGCCCAAGCAGAGGTGAACTGCCCATGATGTTCATGATCTGTTGCGAATATGCTGAGAAGCTTCCGCAGGCTATGTTCCGTCGTGCGGTGTCTACCATCGAGGGGTGAGTCGCACCATAGAACCTGCCGACGTCATAATTCTGACTCTCCATGCAGCGTCAAGGCTGACTCTCTCTTCTCATATCAACCGCCCGTCAACCTCTTGGCGCTCTGTATCATGCTTCCTGCCAGCTATATCCTGACTCCTCGTTGGTTCCACAAAGTGAGACCCTGATGCAACGTCATCCAGAAGTATTCCTCTGACGTGCTCGGGGTTGGCCTAGGTCAACGTCTTCATGATCCGATTGACCAGCTTCCCGATTCTCTTGTTCATCGCGCTATACGAGAGACAAGCCAAGCGTTCCGGAGCATTCACGTTCTATGAGACGGTATCGGCGGCGGCGGAGAAGATCTTCGACACTCTCCCCCGTCATTTGAAGCGACTCAGTACGTCCGTCAATCTGAACGACAGGCGCATGATGCTCATAATCGACATATCTTTCAGCATTCTTTGAGGGCCTCACTGGTCCGGAAGCCGACATCGATGCTGTGAGGATCCTCGCTGCTACTCTTCACGATGATCGTTGATTTCATTCTGGTGACTCAGATATTTGAACTTGAGGAAGAGCTAGAAGAGAGCGCGCTGGACCTGGAGGAGACGGACGATGTCCCGCCTATTGAAGCCGCTCGCCGCCGCCTCTCTCAAGTCTCCCGGAGGCGACCGTCCGGTACTTCGCAGCATGCTCGTCGACCATCCACCTCAACTGGACGTTCAACACCACCCGTGCCTGCATCCCCTCAGAAGACCGAGTTCTCGGCTCCGGGTCCGTCATCCACTCCTCAAAGCCAGTCACAATCGCTGCACCCTCCGGGGCATATCCATCTCCCGCGCCCCCGCGTCAACTCCATTGTCACCCGCGGGCTTGACATGGCTCAAGCCGCTGCAAGTCCACTGGCGCAAATTTTCCAGCCTCTCGTCGTGGACGACGACTTGATCCCGGAAGAGTCGGAGTCTGAGGCCCCGGGTGCGTCAGGGCCTGCTGGCCATGGGAGTGGAGGAGCGCCACCCGCTATGGTCAGTTATGGCCCCGCGACCCGCCGACGACTCATGTCCTTGCACGCTGCGCCTGCTCCGCCTAGGCGTCTGCGCACCTATTCCGTAGCCGGACAAGGTCATCCTCCGCCTGGTGTCGGCGCGAGTACGGGACAGCAGAGGGCTATGGTGCCACCGGCGAGAGCAGTACGGCGTTGAGACGGTTCCCGACGAACAGCCCTCCTCCTCGAAGTCAGCTCGGTCTACTTCTCGCTCAGGCGCCATTGTCGGAGAGCCCCGATGAGCGCTCGGGACGGATGGAGGATGCAATCGAGCAACAGCAGCGAGCGATGGGAGGGCAAGTCGCGAGAACCACGGGAGACAGCTAGTCAGCTAGAGACCGAAGGCAGTCATGAGACGTCGGAATGGGAGCGGAGGCTGGAGAGCATCGAGGAAAGGCAGAAGCGGATCGAGGAGATGCTCGTAGAGATCTCGAAGAACCTGCGACGCTGACTCGGTCTGGTTCTGGATACGCAGAAGATATCCTGCTCATGCATCGCATGTATATTCCACACATGTGCGTACACACGGATGCTAGAGATGTGGTATAAGTACAAGTTGCATTCATGATGCATGTGGGATCCCTGACATATACAGGTGATCTTCCACTTCATGACTCGACTCGTTGATAATTCTCCAGGTCATGATGCCAGCAATCGACGTGGAGGTTAACGTAACCTGCAGTGGCAACGCTACAAATCCTTCCCCGGCATCGTACGGGGATCCTAGCCGTACTTTGATCAACCATAGGTGCGAGGCTCGTTTTCACGTGGTTTCTATCTGACGTCCTTGCTCGGCTTCCAAAAATTGTGCGGCAGGTAGACGGGTCCAGGCTTCTCGATTCGATCGTCGGATTCACCCGCAGATTAACCATCGAGGATCTCTTCGGTTCCCCGAGTGGTCTCCACACTGTCCCAACAGTACGGTGAGTTCGCGCAATATGGCTTGTGTCTTCACCGAAGAGGCTGCAACATACGGGTCGAGACTATGACATAGTTATGCTTTAATTGGCGTACGCTCTGCAGGCGCATCTGTGTCTATGGCCGCAACTCTTACTCCACCACGACCGTGCATCGCTGGTGGTTAAGTCGCACGCCTGCAATATATTGAACACCTGCTCCACTCTTCTTCACATTCGGAGAAGATCCAGAGGCCAGACCGCCGGCATCCTCGGCCACCCTTTTACCTTCCTGCTTAGCGGGGCTAACCGTCAGCCTCCCCTCCCGCAGGTATAAAAGCAGGGACAGGACGCGTCTCCCTCCTCATCTAACTTCAACTTGGACTCGCATGTCCTCTCACCTCTACCTCTTCCACCTCACTCGTCCACCCGATCGTACTCGTCTCAACCACCCTGTCGTCTGGTCCGCGTTGTCCCTGTGCTTGAGTGGAACGGCTTCGGTGAGTCCTTATGTTCTCATTCTCTCACCCAGCTTCGATAGACGTGCACACGTCTACCCTCCTGCAAGACCAGGGAATGGGGATGTGGTCATCGGGGCTCGCCCCGGAGGTGTGACCTTTGCCTACTAGTTGACATGGTCGAGGCGCTCGGTATCCACCCGCTGGTGGCTCCTCGTGGTATCCCTGAGCATCCCTGAGCATCCTCTACAACTATCGGCTCCATTCGCAGGCTTATTGTCACACGGCCCAGAGGGCCGTCGGTTGCCTCGTTGAAGCTTCAACTACCTGTCCATCCTTGTTACAACCTTGATAGTGTATCAAGTCCTCATACTCGTCCGCCATGACCATGAAACCCTGCATGTGCCCTTTTCGATCAATCAATATTTTTCCCAGTCTTCCCGAGGGGGTTGGCAAGACCGAATGTCCCTTTCGCATTTCCCCGATGCCGCTGAGCTGAATTGTAGCCAGCCGTATCCGAACGAGCTCGAGACTTCTCTCTGTCGAACTACGTATGCACAGACCGACGTTTGAGCCAAGCAAAGGGAAGGCAGTAGCGCCCTCGATCTATTATAGCCTCTCGCAGAGGCACCTTTTGGCCGCGCGCAACGGCGGCTAGGTATACATGACCATGTATCGTTATCGACGTAGTCGTAGAGGAAACCCCCTAATAGATGCCCGGAATGAACTTGTACTTGACGATGGAGCAGTACTTCTCCCAGTCCTTGCCGTACTTGAGCGCGCACCGCTCAAAGTCACGGCCGCAGCGGTGGATGAGGACGACGATGAAGAAGATGGAGTAGAAGTATGGAATCGCGGAGCACGTTCCTTGGACGAGACCCCAGGTGAGCGACATGGTCCAGTCCGCGACATAGTTCTGCCGACGGGAGTTGGGTCAATGGTTGCCACGGCGTGGAAGACAACGAGGACACTTACGGGCTTTCGCGAGTAGCGCCACCAGCCGTCTGTGAGCAGACGGTTGCCGTGCGCGGTCTGGATGTAGGTGGGGTTCTTGAGCGTGCCCCAGGGCAGCTGCGGGAACGTCTTGCGGTAGGTCGTGATGCCCTGCGTCTGCATCTTGAAGCGGCTCTTTTGCGACATGGACGTGTCCCAGATGTAGTACGCGGTGAGGAGCGTGGCGTAGAGCGCAACGTAAGTGGGCGTCGAGAAGCGGTAGTTCTCCGGGTCGTGCGATGCCATGTAGACAACGGAGTAGATGTACGACTGCATGGGCGGTGAGAAAGGTGAGTGACTGAGCAATAGAGGTAGAAGGGACAGAAGGGATGAAGTACGCACGAAAGGCACACCGGCGAAGTTCCAGAAGATGACGAGGAAGCCCCACTTCTCGTGGAACATGTCCCAGGTTTGGGGGATGCACTCCTCACCCTTGCCGCAGGCGTTGAGGTACAACCAGGTTGCGAGAACCATGAACGCCATGTTCTGTCCCGTATCGTCAGCGTCCGCATCATGCAGCGAAATGGGGGAAGAACATACGGGGGTTACATAGCCGTACTGCTCGTACTGCTTGCACGCGCCCGAGACGGACATGAAGAAGACGATGACCCACGGGATGCGGACCTCAAGCCACATCTTGAGGTCGACAGGGCCAATGCGGGGGTTCAAGCACGCGCCCATGAAGACGTCGTAGATGAAGCTGCCGGACATGCGAATCTGGTTCCCGGTCGCGACCGTGATGAAGTACATGAAGAAGGACACGCCGAAGCCGTAGATCATCGCGACGGTCATGAGGTGACCGAAGTTGTCGATGATGGCGGTAAGGCGGAAGATGTTGTAGTAGTGCAGGGCGGCAGCGGTGATCATGGTGATGTAGATGCAGCCGATGGCGTTGCACTTGTACATGAGGGTGCGGTAGTTGAGCGACGGGACGGGGAGACCTTCTTGCATGTAGCCGGGGACGACCCAGGCGAGGAAGAGCTGGTAGACGATGAGGCCGGTGTACACTTTCCATGCGTACAGGTTCGGACTCGCGTCCTGGCCGCGTGAATTAGGTTCAAGACAGACAGCAAATGTCATTTGAACTCACCACGCGGATGTGCTCCCACATACGCCAGAGGAAGGGCTTGATGTCATCGACCGAGGAAGGGTGGACGAGCTTGCCGTCATAGAACACGAGACATATCCAGAGGTAGTACATGAGGATGGGGAAGCCGGTCATGATCGCGAGGACGCCCCATGGTCCACCGAATTCGTACCTGCGGCGGGTGAGCTGTCAGCAGTCATAAAGCAGGCGGGGACGTACTCGGTGTGCTTGTCGAGCTCCTTGTCGCGCTTGATGCCCTCCGCGGTGGGGATGACGACTCTGCTGACCTGGAGCTTGTCCATGTCGGCGCTCCCATCGCTGGGCACATTGCGCTGCCTGATTCCGGTGCCGTTTTCCGCGCCTGCCATGGTCGACGACGAGGGCCAAGAGACGTGGGCGCAGATGGGCGTGTCCAGCAAATCCACGATCGCACCACTTTACAGTATTTAGGCGTCCGGCGTCCGCGGAACGACCCGTACGCGACCGGCGCTCCTGACGCGTTCTCTCTCACGTGGCCGTGCCGGCACAACAGTCCAACCCCGACAAACTCCGAGTGGCTCCGACTCGCTCTTTGCCGAACTCGGTGAGAGCTCCCACTGGCAGGCTGGCAGTCGCTAACCAGGACACACACACTCGACCGCCACCACCATCCTCCTCACAGTCTCTGCTCCACGCTCACCTGTATTACTAGAGCAGCCATAATCCATTGTTCTACATCTCATGGCCTCGTCCGTGTTCTACAAGTTCCGCTCCCAGCGAGATGAGTCTCGAGTGACATTCGATGGCACCGGCATCTCCGTGTTCGACCTCAAGAAAGAAATCATCCTAGCCAACAACCTTAGTAAGGCCAATGACTTTGACCTTGTCGTTCTCGACAGCTCTGGAGAAGGTCTGTCACCTCGTGCTCAGGTTCGCCACCCTGCTCATCTGGAAATATGCGCAGAATACAGAGACGATTCGTCAATCATCCCCCGTTCTTCCTCGGTAGTGGTGAAGCGAGTGCCTGCGCGTCCTGGGCGGGGAGGCGTCGCGAGATACCTTGGCTCAGCCGGAGGTCCGTCACAAGCAAACACAGACCATTCAGCGAAGGGTACCGGAGGCGGGGGCAATACATGGCATAGACCTGGCGGTCATATGTCCAAGCGTTTCGATGGCAGGGAACCGAAGGAGGAGCCAAAGGCGACTCAGCAGCCGCCCCAACCAGTACGTCCACTCGTTTCGCTTCGTTGTTGCAACGAGCTGAACTTTCCTCCAGGTACCCCTCCCGAGCGGAGTAGCGAACGAAGATGAAGCAGCCGCTATGGCAGCCATGTTCCAAGCACAGACGGCGAACTGGGAGGAGGCCCAGGAAAAGATGTCACAGTTGGTGTCGCGCTCACGCGCTCTCCCTTGTTCACGTAGTAGCATATATTCTAATGAATCTCGTTTTGCCCCGTCTCGTGTTTGTCTTCCACACCTATAGCCACGCGCGTATTCCCAACTCATCCCGCGGCGGCGCCCCTCGGGGTGGGAAACCATATCAGGCCTCACACCAGCATTCTGATCGACCGCTGCCTCCAAGTTATGTCTGTTACCGATGTGGTCAGAAAGGTTCGTGTATCCTTCCGCTCGGTAGCCCTTCCATTATTCCTAAGCCTCCTCCACAGGACACTGGATTCAGGACTGCCCGACCAATAACGACCGCGAGTTCGACAATCGACCGCGCATCAAGAGAACGACAGGCATTCCTCGGAGCTTCCTCAAGGCAGTTGATAACCCGACCACGGGTGCGCTCGGTCAGGGTGTCATGGTCACCCCTGAAGGAGGTTACGTCGTCGCTCAGCCTGACTCGTACGTGAATTTCGTTCTGCTGCACAATATGTGAATCCAGCTGACATACCCGTCAACAGTGCTTCTTGGCAGCGGCAAGTCAATCGACACAAGGGTCTGACTGAAGCTGACATCCGAGAACGAACACCCTCCGACCCCACGTTGACATGTCCCATCGACGGGAAGCTCTTCCGGGATGCCGTCAAGACGCCGTGCTGCGGCACGCTCTACTGTGAAGAATGTGTGCAGACGCACCTGCTGGAGCGCGACTTCCTGTGCCCGAACTGCGCGCGCAAGATTCCGAGCCTGGACAAGCTGATCATCGACAAGCCGACGCGGGCGCGTGTGCACGACTATGTCGACAGCGAGATCGAGAGGAGCAGGCAGGAGGTGGAGAAGGCCGACAGGCAAGAGGCCGCGGAGGACAAGTCTCAAACGGATGGTGCCAGCGCGGATGGCGACAAGGTGCGTCTTCCCCTGACTCTTTCCCTTCGTGCGGGCCACAGAACTGAGTACCATGCACAGGGCGCGTCAAAGACAAGCGAAGGTGCGAACGGCGGCGGCGAGGGCGAAGAAGGGTTCTACAACGACGTCCAGGGCATGGACATGACCCAGATCATCTCGCAGATCCAAGCGCAGATTCAGCAGCTCCAGGTCATGCTCAACAACACCTCGCTCCCCGCGCAGGTGCGCCAGCAGGCGCAGCTCAAGCACCAGCAGCTGCAGATGGACCTCCAGCAGGCGCAGACGGTCGCTGCTATGGCCGCGGCGCAGTCGTTCAACATGCCCGCGATGACCGGAGGGATGGGTGGCGGTATGGCAGGAGCCATGGGCGGTGGTATGGGTGGTGGCGGCATGGGGATGCAGGGCGAGTATCGGCAGTGGACGAACCCGTTCTCGAACCAGCAACCTGCGGGCCAGGACTCGGCGTATCAGCGGCTTCCGCTGAACAACCGGCGGAGGCCATTGAAGAGGGATAGGCCTTCGGATTTCTTGGAGATCGCAGGGGCTCAGCAGGGTGACGCCAAGGCTGCACGATATTGGGAGTGAGGGTAGCGTGTCGGTCGATGTTCACTTTGTACTTGCGTGGGGCGGACATCGCATAGCCAGACTTACTAGACACGGAGTCACTGCTCTCGACTTTTCACGCACGTATCCTCGAGACCATCCGGAATCATAATAAGCATTACTGATCCTAGAGTACAAAACAGACGAGGGATCCATGGCGGGAACGAGAAGCAATCTCATGACACAGATATGGTAGGGGAATCTGGCGGACGCTGCTGGCTCTGCGGCGCAACGCGTTTGAGCAGCGATTGTTGGTAGCACTCCCATGCAGTGATCAGCTGGAGGAACCCGTAAGTCCAGACTTCGCAACACCACGGTCCGGCAGACGCACCTGCTTCTGCCGAGCAATCATGCCCTCTAAGTATGCTTCGAGGGAGTTCTTGAAGTCCTCAATACGCTCCTGCTCGAAACGCGCGACCTCGGTCTTGACGAGCCGCGAAACGTGGTCGAACTCCTGCTTCGCGTCCAATGCTCGCCGTTCCGCCTCCGCGACGATAGCGAGCGAGCGGCTGAGCTGGTCGGAGGCTAGCCGGCCTTGTGCGCGGTTCGTCTCGTGTGTCTGCTTCGTGCGTCGCAAGTGTGCGTCTGCGCTTTGCCACGCGTGATAGATGCGTACGCGAGAGCTAAATGCAAGCTGGGGGGACGTCAGAGATTGAACAGGGAACAGGGAACAAAGGCTTGCGCATACCCGGACAGAGTTGATCAGGCGAGCGTATTCGTCCGCTTGACATCGATCGTCATCAGCGTAGAATAGAAGAAGGAATGGGTGGGTTACATACCCGTGCTGAGGACTGTCGCGACTTCCTGGTTCCCCTGGATCGTTTGCAGCTCCTGCGCTTTACGCTCTACCTCTGCGAGCCCTAGCAGCGATGCGGACAGCTGGTTCCCAACATCGCATGCAGCCAAGTCTGCTATGGCCTGTGCGAACTCGCCAGCGGCAGCTGCGATTTCGGAGCGCTGCTTCGCAACAGCTTCGATCGCCTTGACGAGACCACGGAGCTGCGTCTCTAGGCTGTCGAGGTAGCCCTTCTGCCTGTCGAACCACTCGTCTGTCTCGTAAAACCTAGGCCCTGCGATCGTCTGGCCGAGTGCTGCCATGAGACCGCCCTTCTCCTGGGCCATTTCGGCCTTCCGGTGCTTGATCTATAACAGAGGTTTTGAATGAGGTCATTCAACACAGTGCAGGAGAGGACGCACATCCAGCGCGAACGTGTCGCTCTCCAGGAACAGCTTCAGGTCCGTGTCCTTCTGAAGCACGGGATGGTTCGCGATCTTCTGGATGCACTTCTCCAGCGCTAGTCGACGCTGCTGCACAAACTCCTCGTCGAACCGACCGAATGGGTTCTTATCAGGAACGGGAGGAACGACGACCCCGGGGTTGTTCATGGAGAGCGTCTCGTATAGCCAAAGGAAGTCGGAGTATCGTCGTAGGACAGAGAATGTGGATTTCTTGTACATGGGTGACGTTGTCTATAGACAGTACCGGTCAGCCAGCAGCTCATGCAGGGCTTCGATTCAGATGATCACCTTGGTGTGTACAGTGTACATGGTATATGCGCGGATGGGATCGCCGACTCGTTGCGGGTCGTCCACCGTAATCACGAAGACGGGCTGGATCCCATTCTCCCTCTTGGTAGCAGGTACAGAAGAAATTGACGTGGAAGGCTTGTCACTATCAGGAATGTGCCACAGGATTGAAGGAGCGCGATAGCTGACTCACCGACGCTGCTCTCTGTGCCGCCTCTCTCGACGCCGCCCTCTTGGCAATAGTCTGCGCAATAGGTTGGTCGTCGTCATCCGAGTCCGAGTCCTGTTGTGTTTGTCTGACTGTCGGCTCTGGTGGGGCATACTGCGTTTGCGTCTGCCATCCGTCCGCACCCTGCCATCCACCAAGTGTCTCCCCGCCTATTGAGAGACCAGCGATGGACCGTTCGAGTGTACTGGGCTGATTGAGAGGATTGAATGCAGCAGGTTCAGTCTTGAGGGTTTGGGAAGAGAAGGACGCGGTCGAACCGCGTGAGACATGTCCGAGTGTGCGGTTCGGGACCTCGGCGACGCTCGTGCGACGTGCAGGCGGTGGCGTTGGGGACTTGGTGGGTTCCTCAGCAGGGGGTGTCGCTACCTTAGCAGGTTCGGGTTCTGAGGGCTTGAGAGGCTCCTCCGACTCCGTAGAGATGCTCTCACGGAAGCCGCGCGACGTCCCGTTCGCTGCCTCAGCCGCTGCCTCCTCTGCTGCTGCTGCCGCCTCCGCTGCATTAAACGCTGCAGTGTCAAGAGGGTCCGGCTTTGGTTCCTCTTGGGCTTCAGGTTCTTGTGCGGTCTCTTCGTCGCGGGGCTGAACCTCGTCCCGATCAGAATGGTCGTGAAACCCACGAGGCTCAGTGTCCGCGAACGCGTTATGAGTGAAGGCGGTAGGAGAGGTGTTGCCGCCAAATGCGAATGACTCCTCATTGAATGATGGAACAGGTTGACCAAAGCTTGCCCATGGATCGGGTGAATTTGACCTAGGCTTCGCGAATGGGTCCTCGAACGGGTTCTGAAGCGCGTCTCGTGAAGGCAGTAGGTCGTCGAAGCCGTCCATGGTAGAGTCTCCGCCGGAGTGCGTGCTATTGCTCAAGAGAGGTAGCTCAAACCCGCTAGGTATCACAGGGATGTCTGCTTGAGACACAGAAACAAGCCGATGCGAGCAAGAACAGCCAGACCGAGAGATGCAGTCCTCTGGAAGCTCTCGCGATGCACGGCGTTGCGCGAAGCGCTTAGATCGACTCGGCGCGCAACGAATCTAATCTTATCGAGGAGTGTAAGTATGTCTTGCGCAAGTCTCAAGAGGAGTTGGCCGCCGGCAGGCTGGGGGCATACAATTGTACAATGCTTTGACTCTAGATTCATCCATTCATAACAGATTGCATCCGGGATAACCTGTATCATGCAAATGCCTGGAAGTTTACACCAGACCAGCTTGCCAAGTAACAAGGCGAGAACACCATTCATCGTATGAGAAGATGGAGGTATTGCGACTCCCGTGCACTTCAACAAGGCCACTTCCAGCCCACAGCCCGTGATCGATGATCGACCGTCTGCGAGAGCGGGGCATGGTCGTAGGGGCGGAGACAACTGGGGATTATCTTCCAAGGCAGCACATAAGGAGTCAGTGGATGAAGCGTTGAGTACTTGGTCAGAGGACACTCACCGATACGGGAACCGCAGCGGATGATTGTGAGGCCAAGCGCCTCGGCCATGTCGACACTGAGGTTACCCAAGCCTAGCAGGCAAAGGTCACACCTCCGGGGCGAGCCCCGACGACCACGTCCCCGCTCCCCGCCTTGCAGGAGGGCAAACGTGTGCACGTCGATCGGAGCCTGCCCACGTCGAGAGCGTGAATGCCGGAAATTGAGCGCGAGGTGACTGGGATGGAGGCGAGCACCAGGCCTGCAATAGCGAGGATGAGACATGGGTGACAGAGAATGACAGTGAGAGAAGGTGGACTCACCGAAGCCTTTCCACTCAAGCACAAGGACAACGCGGACCAGACGACAGGGTACGCGTCCTCCGTGACTCCCCCCACCCTCGCTCCGGGACGATGAGCTTCACAGTTCATGCGTCCCACCGCGCGTCTCGTACGCGACGCACTCCCTCACCGCTTCGCCTTCGACTTCGAGGACACCCCTACGGACGACTTCCTTGGCGGGCACGTTGGTGACTAGGTTCGTCACGGTCGCCCTGCTTCTGCCTTCCGTCGCCGTCTTGCCGGACTAAATTGACCTCCAATAGAAGATGGTCTCGCTCGAGTGGGACCATCTCGTCTCAACGGAACAAGAAACGCAGCGCCTTGCACCGCTGGAACATGTTAACCAGCGGTCCGGCGCGGACGAATACGATCGGGTGGACGAGTGGGGTGGAAGAGGTAGAGGTGAGAGGACATGCAAGTTCGAGTTCGACTTAGGTGGGGAGGGACACGCGTCCTGACCTCGACCTTTATACCTGCGGGAGGGGAGGCTGACGGTGAGCCCCGCCGAGCAGGAAGGTGAAGGGATGGCCGAGGATGCCGGCGGTCTGGCCTCTAGTTCGCCTTCCAATGTGACGAGTACTGTGGAGCGGCAGTCCGATACATTGCAGGCGTGCGACTTAACCACTGGACCGCAGGTGGGCATAGTGAAGCTTTGCACGGGCGCGCCTACGATGGTGCACTCGCAGAGAGCACGCCAAGAGGCGTTGCTCTGCCATAGCTCTGACCGCCCCTTTGACACCCTTTCGCAGCGGCTGCCATGTCGAGCGGACTTGCCGTGTGGGGAGAGCTTTGCAGACTACTCCGGAGACCGAACAGATCCTCGGTGCGGGGCTTCGGCGATCGAACTGCGAGGTCTGGACTCGGCACCTCCGTACACTTGTCTGAACACCGAGGGAGCGAACAAGCTGAAGGCCGTCAGATGTCAAACATGTGCCAAGGAATGCGCGAGACGCACCGTGACCGAGGCTTCGGGAGGCCCTTGCTGCTGAAGCTGAAGGTGTGCATAGTGAGACGCTCACGAAGTCGCAGAGTCGTTGCCAGACTCCTCAGGTAATCAGTGTGATGCTCACAGCCATCACATTGCGGGGATGCGTGTCGGAAATGTCAGTACGACAGCATCCGTCCGCTATCTTCTCTAGACGATAGAGCCAGCGTATTGATGTGCGTGAGGCTGGATTTTCGAACGACGAACCTACTACGTCGTGTTCCCAGCTGAGCCCTATATCTGTGCTAGTTCTGTGGAGGCTGGCGTGAGTAGTCTGTTCAGACTGGCAATAAGTCTCAGTGCTCACATCTGGATTCGAGTAGCCGTGCAACTTATGGTACCTAGCTAGCAAGTTAGCGGTGTTGTGTTCTTCTCTCGTTCAACTTACCGCTGCTATATGCCAGTATCATCTCGGACTTGGCAGAGAGACGGCTCAGAAGACCTGAGTCAAGCAATGTCGTCCAGAGGACAGACGTAGGGTGAATGGTATGCTATACAAGGGAAGGAGCTGTCCTGATGGTACGAACACAGTTGCAGAACAAAAGGGAATACTGCAGGGTAGTACGACGAGCGAGGAAGCCTTACATACCCCTTCCTCGCCCCCGTCCGCGCACTGGGCCGCCGCCACGAACCATACCGCGACCTGCCATACAGACATACGTTCAGATACGCGTCTTCTGCAGTCAAAGACAACACACATACCTCGGGGTGGCGCACCGCGTCCTCTGGCCCCTGTACCACTGACGTGTGCTCCTCGTGCGCTCCGCCCAGCTTCTCTTGCGCGGTTCTGCTCCTCCTTGACTGCATCCAGTAGCGTGTCCGGCACACGTAGGTACTTGATCTGTGAACGTGAAGATCTCTTGGTCAGCCTTCGGAGTCGAGGTAATAGCTGTGGCGCAGCGCGGTATGGTCCCAGCCATGGCGAGAGCTATCATGCGCGGCTCGAGGTGGATGTGCTCATAGAGCATCAAACAGAGCACTTGAATGACTGACGCACCGTGCTCCCTCGAATGTAGCACTCCTTCAACTTCCAGAACCTGTCCCCTTCCGCGCTTGTCTGGTAGACCTCCCGCAGCGTGATGTTCATGAAGTTGTCGCAGTTGACAAGGTGTCCATTGAACGTTTCGCCATTCTTCAGCTCGACCAGCTACGTGGGCGCGGGTGTGCAGCAATCAGTCTTCATGCGTTCAGCCCTCGAGAAACGGTTGAGTCCCAGACTTGGACTGCTCACCATCGGTTTGTTTTGTGCAGCATTGAGTAGGGATAGAGGCAGCTAACAGGGTCGCACGATCAGAATTTCCGAGTAATCCCAAAGAACCGCGTAATAAATACCATTGCTAGATCCTCGGATGGCTGACGGTGTGGTAGAAGGTGATACTGGTGGATGGACGATGAACGACCAGAGTCAAAGACGCGAACGTCGCGTGCGACGCGCGCTTCGTCCACGCCGCCGCACTGCGGCAAGCACCTCCCTCCCTCTGCCTAACCACACTCTCCCACAAGCCTTCACTCACATTACCACACTACGTCGAGTGCTCCAGGATTCTTGACGACAACCTTGCAAGTGATCTCCAGATAACGCTTTCACGACCCCAGGCATCACAGTCCCGATCTGCCAGGAGCTATCGTGCATCATGCATCTATTCAATGAGGTGCTGCGGGCGCGACTACGCAATCCACGCCCACGCGTTCGCGAGTGCAGACGGACCTTCCCAAGCATCACCGACGACTCGCGATGAGTCCCTCGATGACTCAGTGCGGCACCGGCGCAGCGATAGCGCAGTGTGCGCAGCCCAGATGGTGTCATGTGGAAGGTTGGCGGCGCAAACGCCCGCTATCGCGTGCAGCAGTCGGGACTCAAGAACCCGCATTATGTTCTGCGCGCGCCGTGTTCGACGTTTACCTCTTCCCGTTCTCTACCTCGCACAACTGCGCGCTGAACTGCAGCACCGTCCCGAGTCATGATCTTGCCCGATGACACACCACCAGAGTCACCAACGAAGTCGCGCGCAGGGCCGCCTTCCGAGGCAGCGGAGGACGAGCACGCATTGCCGCCTCCTGCATATCCTGGGCCTCCACCGAACGGACACCCTCCGTCATCTCAGGTTCACAATATCGATATCGAGGCGCAAGCGAGCACTTCGCGAACACCCCTCCTTCAATCAACACCTGCACACCATGTCGAGCAAGTCGAGTCAGCTCCAACACGATTCCTGAAAGCGTTCGGTATCGCTGTGCTCATTTACATTCTTGTGGGATCTTTCACGCGCACGGCAATTGCTGGTCACTACTGGCGCGGGCGTGGTGCACATGGGGTGAGTACTGCTCGTGTTTCGTGGTTTAGGGGCTTTGGCCTGAATTCCTGGATCGTCCGGTTTGCCTCTTCTCGATTTTGCAGTGGGAAGACATAGAATTACCTGATATTGACGACGGACGCGGTGACGTGCCTGGCTCACAGATACCCTTCCCAAAATCTTCGGACGGCAAAGTTGAGAAGTGCGTGACAGCGGCAGGCACGACCACCCTTTCCACCCAGTCCGTCTCTATGACCTCTCTCCTCCTCCCGTTGACCGCGAAGACCTTGTACATCTTTGGCCGAGGCGAGCTCACGCACGGAGACATCACGTTCTTGCCCACACACGATCTCACCATTCCCGACGGCAATATCCGCGTGGATATCATCCCTCATCATCATAACGAAATCACTCTTATGGCTACGAATATCTGCTTGCTCGAGAGAGCAAAAGGGGAGAAGGGCATCGCTATTCTAGTGAGTCAATGCAATTTCTCCGTCCGCCGCGTGCCAGCTAACCAGAACGTATTCCCAGACACCTTCAAAATGGGTTCCCAGCAATGACTTGAGCTTTTCGATTGTCGTCCAAATACCTGTAACGAGGGGCCCATTGCGAGTCAACGCTTTCGAGACACACCTACCATTATTCAGGCACATCTTCTCTACCGAATTGCAGGGCCAGGTCTCCTTTGGTTCGCTCTATGCCCGTACAACAAACCAACAGATACACGCTGGGGTACGTGTGCTTTTGATCTAGTATCTCTGACTCTCGGTTCACTAATATCCGCATATCCACTCGTAGTACCTCGAGGCGGACAACGCGACTATCCATACCACCAACTCCGTCATCAGTGGGGTCTACCGCGCTTCTCGTGCAGTCTTCCTGCAAACGTCCAACCAGCCCATCAAAGCTGACATCACCCTACTCAACGACGACAACCCTCGAAAGCCCACCAACCTTACCATGATCACAGCTAACTCGTGCGTCTCCTGCTCCTGCTACCCATTTTGATTCAGAAGAAACCATTCTGACCTCTCTGACACAGTGCGATCGACACGGTAATCACCCTCCGTCCAACAGCGTCACACGGGCTCAACAGGGGCGGCGCGTTCGCCGTGTCCGCGCAGACGCAGAACGGCGCGCTCGACCTACGCTTCCGAGAACAACCCATCGACAGCAGGCTCGCCTTCACCGCACATACGAGCAACGCGCCCGCAGAAGTGCACTTGCACCCCGCATACGAGGGCGCGTTTACCATCGGGACGTCGCACGGCCCCACGGACCTGACGGTGCATGAGGAGATACGTGACCCTTCAGGCCGTGGGCGGAAGAGGGTTTGGGCGGTGACGGAGCGGACAGCCGCGGCGTTTAAGGGACGTGTGTGGTGGTCGCATATATCTGGGTCTGACGGTGACGAGGGCCGCGGAAGCGCCAGCGTGCAGACTTCCAACGCTGCGGTGCATGTAACGGTATGAGCTTTCGTTGAGATATAGCTGTTGGGGACATTTGGGAGTCGGTTGAGGAGGACGATGTATGTATCGGTTGTTGCTGTACTTGATTACTTATGTCGTAGCGGATGATCTTTTGTACGTTGTTTATTGCGTAGTCCTCGCAATGTATTTGTAGTCCTGCGTCTCATTGGCCGAGACTAAGGCGAGGTCTCCGGGTACGAGTGACCCTGATACGACGACATGACTGACACAGGGCTATTCAGTGGACGCGGTATCATACCCTGCATCGGCCCTCCTCTTAGGGATATGGGTTATGAACCGACCGATGACTCTCAAACCTGTGAGCGCGTTCAGCTTCCCCGCTTCCAGTATGATGCTAGTAAACAGCATATAGCAATAATGGATGTAATGCATATAGTACAGTGCTGAGGATCATTAACATTACGACAGCGAGGAAGACCGAGTCCCGACCTGGTACCGTATGTACCTATGCATCCACGAGGCATAATGTCCATAACTTATATCACACCATTCCGGACCTGCAGACGCTGCGTTCAGCTTCCTGTCCTCGCCACACGACGAGCATATACACTGAACGCACCTTCTGCATGAATCCGGACACTCGACTAATGTCGATAACTTGCGCCTCGCTCTCCATCGCGACGACCAGGTTCTCGAGCAACTGCAGGACAAGAACACAATTCAGCACCGGCGGACAGCACACCCGCAGCCCTTCAAGCATGCACTCACCTCCTCCACCTTGTCGATCGGCACCCCCGTGCAGAGCGCGACGATCTTCTTACACTGGAACTCCTTCTCGGCGCTTGCACCTTGCAGCGACCGCATCCGCGTCTCCATCAGCTGCTCTACACGGATGTACCACATCTTTAGCCGCCTCAATCTGATGAGTGTCGCAGCGGTGTCGCCAAGGGGCACTGTCGGATCGACTTCAAGGTTCGCCGGGATGTCAACCGCGCCGCCGACCCCGCTCATGGTCGACCCCTGTCCCCGAATTTGGAACGCAGGGCCAGCGCTGGGACCAGCATCAGAGCCGTCGAGCTCGGTACGCCCTGTCCAGTCGAAACCGTCCTCGTCCGCAAGTGCTCGCTCGAGGTTTCGTACCCGCTGCGCGGTTTGGTCCAGCTCGCCACAACGCGCCTGCCATTGCTGTATTTGTCGCCGCTTTTCAGACAGCTCGCGTGTCGCTGCGCGGAGGTGGACCTGTGTCACGTCCAAGGCATCCTGCTTCGATTTAACCTCGACAGTGAAGTCGTTTCCCAATCCTTGAATCATAGCTGTCATATCTGCGACAGAGTCAGATCACTGCATTCTGAATGACAGTCGTTGTGTACCGAACTTACCTGCTATCACGTCCTGGCTCTTCTGCATGGGAACAGAAGGTACCGATCGTAGCGAGGAGAGTATGTCTTCGGATCGCGCGCTGCCGCCGAGCTCCTGAGGGGCCAGTACTGAGGAATGCGTGTCCGGCGAAAAAGGGGACCGCTCACCTCAGTCTCAACACCAAAATCGCCTGGCCGTAGCCCGAGCTTGTTCGCGAGCAACTTGTTCGCTCCGGCATCCAATAGCACCCTGACGAGGCTACGATTCCCGACTCGCGCGGCGATGTTAAGGGCGGTGTCGCCGTGCTCGTCTTGAATGTCGATAATCGACTTGAAATCCGCTCGCTCGTGGTTCACGATCCACAGGTTGATTTGGTCGAGGTAGTATCGCGCTGCAACCGCCCGTCCTTTCACACCGGCCGTGGCAACGATATGGTGGAATACGCTGCGACGCGCCGTGTCGAGAGTACGGATGCTGGGATGTAGGTGAGAGACCAGGGTGTGGAACGTCTGTGTATCGAAACAATGGGTGGCAAGGCATGCGCGCATCAGGGCTGTCTCCCCGTTGAAGTTGCCTTTATGAACGTCCGCCCCAGCGGAGACGAGTGCTTCTACCGTAGCATGACGTCCCGTGCTCGCAGCGATGTGAAGGGCTGTATGACCTTGCTCGTCAAGTACGAGGTCGACGTCATGAGCGAGCGCGGCGATGTCTGGGGGAACTTCGCGAATCATGTCAAGCACCGCTTGCGGATCGTCTCGCGAGCAAATTGCTTGTACAATTGCCGCTCTCCGTGTGTCTCGGGCAGGCGCGTTGTGATCCATGGTCCGAGGGATGGAGGGCTTAGAGGCGAACCGGATGGTGTAGTGTTGAGTTTCGTGCTTTGTGTCCGGTTTGCCGTTCGCGGTAGCATGCTGGGCACTAGATGGCGGGGATGCACCATTGACGGCAGCAGGAGCAGGCTGCTGGCTGCCTGTAATGGCGGGTGGAGGCATACTTGCGTGCGCCTGAATCGCGTTGACGAGCGGCGAAACACGTCCTGTACCATCGGGGAGTACAGGAGGTTCAGTCCGAGCTCGCTTGCTCGGAGATGGCCCACTATCTGACTGAGGTGCCGCGGACGTCGGTCTCGACCGATCGAGCATCTGAATGTCGGGCGATGCTGCCAACGTGGGAGGAGCAGTGAGAGACACCGAGTTGGCGGGAGGAACGTTGGCATCCATGTCTGAATGAGTTCGTTTCAGCGATGACTGACCGAGAGGCGGAGGTGTAGGAGAGATGGCGCCAATGTGAGGAAATCCAGGAGGATATCCACCTGTGGAATGTGGGCCGGGTGAAGCATTTGGGAAAACAAGAACAGCGGACATACTGGATGTAGAAGGCGTGAACAGCCCTTGCGCGCGCCCTTGATTAAGTAGACGTAGTGCAGAACCGGGCATGATAGGTGGAGGCGCGAGACCTATCGTGGGTATATGTGGGATGAGACCAAGGGTGTGCGGGACATGATTGCGAGCGTACCGGGTACACCTGCGAGTGAGGCGGGTAGACCTCCCATTGGATTTGCATTGGGTACAAAGTCAAACAAGGGAGCTAGCAGAGGGGCGACGCCATATTGTGTGGCGATATCACGGCCACGGTCCAGAGGTATCCTACGACAAGGAAAACACGGTGAGTGTGATTCTGACGCAGCCCTGAAGAGTGGTTGGACTGGAAGGCTGTCATCGACCGTTGGGATACTTCAAACGATGAATCGAGAACTCATGCCACGGCCCGCACTCGTGAACTGCGCGTTTACAAGCGACTTGTGACGCGTCTGCGCATATAAACGCGAGTATAGGCAGAGTCCTGCCAGTTTGGTGAAGAGCATTGTCCTCATTTGGGGCATGGTGTGGTGGGCACGAGCCATGAAATGGCTCATGAGGACCTGATAGTCGCGATAAGATGCGATGCTCCATGTCTGCCAAACCACCAACCATGCAGAGTTCAGTAGCAGCATGAGACGAGATACCACTCTCCCTGCTATCCCCGCAACCCGCCACCTGCGTCCACTTCCCCCGTGTATGCGATGCAAAGGTTTCGGATACGAGATGGCCAAAGCCAAGACACGGAGGTGTGAGGGAAGTGGGCAATCGAACTCACCAGGTACCCTGATACTTCCCATATCCTCCCTGAACAATCTCATGTTTACCGGGCAGAATCTCCTTCTCCAGTATCTTCGTCCGTCGGCCCTTATCAACCCCGGCCACCTTGAGGATTTGTGTCGCGTTGACATAGGAGTCGGCGCGTCTTCGCATCACAGCTATGCCGCGTACCATGCATTCGTAGACCTATACGCGTCCGTGGCTGATAATAGCCGGCTATATGCGCGTGCCTGGGTTAGACACGGACCTGGACGGAGGAGTAGACGGCATTGTATATCTTGACAGGCGGCTGCTGCTGAGCGGGGGGTCGCTGTGCGGACTGCATTGCCGCGGGCGGGCTGGCGGGGGCGGCGGAAGGGAGGAGAGGAGGAGTGAAGCGCTCTCACGACGCGCGCCGAGACGCGCTCACAGGCGTGTTGTCGGAGCTCCAATTTGCACACGTGGCTGTCACCGACCGCGATCCTGTGACCGTGTCTCCGGTCACAGTCATCGTCACATCCGCGCGATGCGCTCGGCAGCAGCAGCCGCTGCGTGGTTGACGTCGTTCACAGCGACCGCGACGACTGCGACGACGACCTCGACGGCCTCCTAATTGGCGCATTCCATGCTCGTCTGAGGCTCGATTGGACTACTTCTTTCTCCTGCATCCGCCTAGTCACCCCGGTCGTCCTTGGGACTCGCCAGTATGTTCAACGCACCTCGTCCCGTGCAAGCCTATGGCAGCTCTTCGCAATTCGGCGCAAGTTTCGTAACCGAGAACCCCCTCATTAGCTCCGTCTACGACGACGGGCTTGACCCTTGGAGTACATCACCCAGTCCAGCACCGGTGCTGCCATCGTTTCCAGCCACATCTTCGGGTGGCCTGAGTTCAGTGATCGGTCCGTCATGTCCCAGTTTATTCTGTTTGGCTCAGACTTGACGTATTAGCATAGGCGAAGCCCCAATTCCTGCCATCTACACCAGAGCTTTCGCTGCCGTCGATCCAACCAACACGGGCGAAACATCCGTCAATGCATTGTCCAGAGTACTGGGTACCTCGTCTCTTCCGGCTTCAACAGTGGACAGGGTACGTCAAGCATTTCCCTTCACGAGAATTTGTCTTGCCTGTAGGATGCATTGGGTGGCAGGTAGGTAGCTCACCCTGCGCATGATGCATGCCTACGGTGTACTGCGACTGCCTCCCCGTCCAATCCTGCTAGTCGTAGTATCTTCATGTCCTGTACGTTGCTATCGGAATTACTGACTACATCGCAGATTGTAAGCCTTGTCAGCTCAAGACCGCGGGTATCACGTCTCGAGTTCTTTGTCGCCCTTGCCCTCGCAGCCCTGGCGCAGTCTGGGAAAGGTAAGTCATACCACATTATCCAGTCATTAGGCCAAGGGACGCTCGCTGAAGCAATTGGAAAGATGTCAGTATCGAGCGCGTTGCGGCGCTCGCCCAGGAGAATGCACTTCCCGAACCAACGCTCGATCTCGGCTCATTACCCCCCTCTCAATCGTCCTTCCATGATATCATGCAGATGCCACCCCCACCAACTCGTGGGTACTCGACCGAGGATCCATGGAGCTCCAAGTTCACATCACCAAGTGCCGCTCCGAAGGCTCCTCCTCTTGGTAGTATTAACAATGGCGCGCCGTCGAACATTTCGGGCACCGGCTTGCCTCGCGAATGGTGGAAGAAGCAGGAGACAGTCTTTGTGAATATTCTTGGACAACAAGGCTTCATTCTGAACAGGTACCTGGTCTACGAGGTCTCAAGCGATGTATGTGTACTTCGAGTTTTCCCCGCAGTACCTTGCACATTAATCCGATTACCTCCAGCGTGGTGCGCCCGTCCCAAGACGGTATTCCGAGTTTGTATTCCTGTGGGACGTGTTAGTCAAGCGCTATCCTTTCCGATTGCTCCCAGCTCTGCCCCCCAAGCGAATAGGTCGTGAGTACTCTTGGCAATCAATCCCCCATGCTCGATATCGACTGTGACCCCCCTTACAGCCGACGAAGGTTTCCTTGAGCAGCGCAGGTTCGTCTTGACAAACGCGACACCTCACTCAGCAACTGACAGTTTTGATATGTAGGCGAGGACTGGCTCGTTTCATCAACTTCGTGGTGTGCGTGGTATTCTGAACAAGTCTGATCTCGAGACTCATCTTCCATAGTAACCACCCGGTGATCAAGGACGATCCAGTCCTGCAGTCTTTCCTGACAGAACCATCGCTCGAGGAATGGCGCAAGCACACTGCGATCTCGTACGAAGAGGAGTCCGCGACCAAGCGGATCGACCGTGTCGAAGAGATGGCCATCCCCAGCGACCTAGAAGATAAGCTTGCGTAAGTCCCATCTGCGCGTGTGATCACTATTTCAGGATTTTGACCAGTTCATCAGCGTTGTTCGAGGGAAGATCGGCTTCCTCATTGAGCATTGGCAGCGAATCTGCCTACTCACGGAGCGCATCGTCAGGCGCCGAGAGGCAGCAGCGGTACGGCTCACTCCTGTCATGAGGCCAAGCTTCTTGCCGACTCACCTGCCTCTGCCTCTGTTTGCTGGCCTGTCTTCCTCTCCTTCTGCCACATCCTCTTCATCCACTTCCGCGCCGTCCTCGGCGTCTGGCTCTCCCGATCGTGACACGGACGGGTCGACGACGTCATCCATCTTCTCTGGCCTGACATCGACCGCGCGCCGGTCGGTCTTGGACGGACAGGCGGATCTCTCACGTCTCACGAACACTGTCAAGAGCCTCGTTGAGGTTAACGAGCGCTGCTGGCGTGGCGAGGATTGTGAGCTTTGCGCGGGCGTGAGGCAGGGGCTTGTCCATGTCTCGACGCACACGCAGAGGCACGCGGACGCGCTCGAGCACCGAGTGAGTATAGTAGTTCGATTGTCTTGATCTCCGCGATGATGCTGAACTATCCTCCCAGTCGCGAACGATGCTGTACTCAACTCTAGAGTCCCTGAAGGTTGTAAAATAATCCTTGCTGTATCTGGCAACCTCTGACCCGAGTCATACAGGCCCAACGCGACCTCTACGTAGCCATGCGTGATCTTTTCATCCGTCACGATCGTCTCTCGCCCGACCAGGTCGACCGTCTCCGAAAGCGCGTCGATACCAACTCGCACAAGCTCGAGGGCATCAGGCAGGCCAAGAAAGAGGGCTGGGAGCACGAAGCTGACAAGGTCGCCGTCGCCATCGAGAAGGATCAAGCTGCCATCGCTGCTGCGCTTAACCGCCGTATCTTCATCCGTGCATGGTGAGTCGTAGTCCACGGTACGTTCAGCAGCCTTCTAATCATCCTTGCGTTACTATAGTATGTGGCACGAACTCCGCGCGGTGCTGCACAACCGAGAAAACACGCTTCTCACGCGGGCTGTCCAGGCTTTCGCTCGCGAGGAGCATGACTTCTCGGAGGCCGCTGTCACCAACTGGACTTCGCTCGTCGAGGCTGTGGAGGGTATGCCCCTTGAATGATTCGGTAGCCTAGGATGCTGGAGTCGGACTGGAGTATGTGGATAATGTTACGACCTGCTGTTTGAGATTTGGACCCGTCATGTCAGTGCAACGATCTATCCTTCGTCTTCATAATCAGATACCCCTTATATTCACCTCGAAGTGCATCTCGTGGGAGTCCTCAAGAGCGCATTGCCAGTTGACGGTAGGGTTGAAGTAGACTAGTCACCCCTGCAGATGCATTGATAACACCTGTACAGACGGACTAACGCGGAGCACATACAAGGTAACAGCAAAAGTCCCAACCCTTCTCGATCACGAACCATCAGGCGTGAATATCTGGAAGTTGCGAGTGTACGTCCCCGACGCAAGCATCTTCCCATCATGGGACAAATCCACCGACATGACTTTGTTGCCGTCCGTCGGTAGCGTACGTAGGCATTGCCAGTCGTCTGCGCTCCACAGCTTCACGAGCCCGTCGTAGCCGCCGCTCGCAAAGTACAGCCCAGAGCGGTACTTCCACTCCTCGAGCGACTTCTCGGAGTCGCTGGGCTTAATATCTGGGGACGACTCTTCGGTGCCGTTCATTGCGACGTCGGGCGTGTAGTTGGGTGGTAGCTCGTCCGCGTAGAAGAAGCGCACGTCGGAGACGTTGGAGAGGTGCGCGGGGATGGTGTATAGTGCCTTGAGCGAGCGCATGTCCCATATTCGGATGGTGTCGTCTCCGGAGCCGGTGGCGATTTGGTAGCTGGACGAATTCCGTATGAGAAGGCACGTCGAAGATGAAGAAGACAAACGTACCCGTTTGGTGAGAAGGCTATTGAGAAGATGGCTTGTACGTGCCCGTCGAGGACCATTGCTGTTCGCCCGGTGCGCAAGTCCCATACCCGGCCGATAGCGTCCAAACCGCTGCAGAGCAGTTTTAAGATGGATCAAATTAGAGTTCAGAGGAAGATGCATACCCGGATGCGCACAGCGCGCCATCATTCTGGAACTCAACAGAGAAGACCTCCTTCGAATGGCCCTCTTGCAGCAGCAGCTCCTTTGCTGTAGCCACGTCCCACAGCCGCCATGTTGTGTCAAAACTCGCGCTGGCTACGTAGTTCCCGGAAGGATGGAACGCAACACGCGCCACTCGATCCGCATGTCCCTTCATTATTGCCAAGGGCGTTTCGCTTGCGCGCACTGGTCAGATACGAGCCAAATATCGAGATAAGCAGAACGAACCTGTTCAGAGACCACAGATTGATAGTTTGGTCAGCTGCGCCGCTGACCATGTTTACAGCATCTTCACTTTGGGACAAAGTAGCCTGCGGATGCCATGCAACACCTCCGACACGATCGGTATGCCCTACATAGAGGATGAGTACTCTTGGCCACCACGCTGAACAACCAAGATTAAGTACCTCGGTATGTCCGTACAGGAGTACAGTCAGGCATATTCCATAGCTTGACATTGCCTGCCCAACTAGCGGTCGCCAAAAACTTGCTATTTGGCGAAAACCGGACGAGAGATATTGGTCGTTCATCGCCTATCTGAGACCCAAGGTTCGCGAAACTCTAGCAGGGTGTCAGTCGGTGCTACTCTTCAGTGCTGTGTGAGCATACCTTGACTTCCGCGAAGACCTTCTTGCGTATGTCGAGGATACGACCAAGCGGCATCTTGCTGTCTAGTCGCTGCTGCGCGATGCGTTTTTGAGCTCTACATGGGAATGCGAAAAGGAGGCGAATGTAGTAAGCACCTAGTCGTGTTCTCCACCTATCGGAAATCCCACCTGGGAAGAGAATACTCCGCCAGCGATCTTCGTGCTTCGAGCAACTCGAGGGAACCAGGGGTGTAGAACTCCTCGACCTACACACCGAAGATTGGCACACGGACACGAGGACATATGGCTGCCGGACGTACCTCTTCTTCGCTCTCGTCTTCAGAGGTCTCCTCGTCCACTTGCATGGCATCGTCTCCCCTAGCGGCGTTAATTTGGGATAGAACGTATATGAGACGGTCTCTGCGGTCTGGAGGCTAACATTCATACATCAGTATTATAGGACATGTCTCGATACTTTCCATACACTCACCCGTTCTCCGAAGAGCGTTATAGGTTCGCCCATTTCGCGCAACCTCGCCTTCACCTTGTTGTCGTCCGTTGGAACAGCGAGGTTTCGCGCCTTCTTCTTTCGCTCGAGCTCGTCCAGGATAACCTGATTCTCCAGACGCGCTCTCTCAGAGCCCTGGTAGTTCCCATCGTCCATGAGCGTGTCAAATGTTAGTTCCGACATGGTTGGGCGGAGGCGGCGGCGAGCGCGATGAACAGAGGAGGGTGGACGCGACCCAAGTCGAGCCAAATAGACGCCGAGCGCGGGCGCAGTAGCGTGTTTGGCGCGCAGGCGGACAGCGTCACTGAAGCGACGTGTCTCGCGAACAACTCCCATACCTCCTTCCTCTCTCTTCCACCTCCACCTCCCCTCCCCCTTCATAATGTCGGGCGGCGGCCCCAGCAGAATCCGTCAGAGAAAGGGACAGCCCGACCTGCGCAGGGAACTTTCGCCGGATGTCGACGATGACGAGCAGTTGGATGTCCAGAACCCCGTGCGTGACACGTATGTGCTATGTTCGACTTGAGCTCACGCGCGTGTCATGGACCAGCGCAACCGCAGCTACGTTGAGAAGCTCTTCGAGTCGGAGCAGATCAATGTGGCCATGATAGTGATATTGACAACCCTCGCGTTCGCGTTGCGGTTCTACAAAATCAACCATCCGGACCAAGTCGTGTATGTGCCACATCTATATGCGCGTCGCGTCTGTTCTCACATGGATGTTGTGTCACAGCTTCGATGAGGTCCACTTTGGCAAGTTCGCGTCGTACTACATCCTGAGACAGTACTACTTCGACGTCCATCCTCCGTTCGCGAAACTCCTCTTCGGTCTTGCAGGCTGGTTTGTTGGCTATGACGGTCACTTCGGCTTCGAGAACATCGGCGATAGCTACACCAAGGCGCATGTCCCATATGTCGGCATGCGTGCACTCCCGGCCATCTTCGGTAGTCTTACGGTCCCAGTGGTCTATGCAATCATGAAGGAGTGCGGATTCTCCACCATCGTCGCGGCCTTCTCAGCTACAATTGTTCTCTTCGGTATGTGCCCATATTCATCAGTGCCTCCGAAAATTCCTCACAGCCGACCCCGAATTCATCAGACAACGCGCACGTTGCGCAGGATCGTTTGATTCTCCTCGACGCGACCCTCATCTTCTTCATGTCCTTGACCATCTACTCGTACATCAGGTGGAGAAAGCTCCGCTACCGGTGCGTCATTCTCATCATATGCTACCATACAGCCAGTCTGACATAGCTGTAGCGACTTCTCCTTCGACTGGTGGGTATGGATCCTCGCGTGCGGGACCTTTATGGCCTTCACTTGGGCCTCCAAGGTCAACGGCATCTTGACGGTTGTTGCCATCGGCATCGCGGTCCTCATCGACCTTTGGGACATCCTTGACATCAAGAAGGGACACAGTATGGTACGGCCTTCTTGTCGCAGATGTGAACCGTTTGACTCATTGGGCGGCAGGAATACTTCTGGAGACACTTCGTTGCAAGAGCCGTTGCATTTATCGTGCTTCCGCTGTTCCTGTACCTCTCGATCTTCTATGTCCACCTCGCTCTCTTGACGAACTCGGGTACCGGCGATACGTTCATGAGCCCTGCGTTCCAGGAGACCCTGAGGGGCAATGAGCTTTTGCTCAACAGCCAAGGTCAGCTGGTTGTACATGGTGTCGCCCAGTATCAGTCCTAACTGGCGATCTAGAGCTTCGCTACTATGACACCATCTCCATCAGGCACAAGGATACGCGCGTCTTCCTTCATTCTCATCCCGATAAGTACCCCCTCAAATATGAGGACGGTCGTATCAGTAGCCAAGGTGAGTAAACACAGGCTGTGCTTGGTATATGCATCATGCTCACAACTATCGTAGGTCAGCAGGTTACTGGATATGGCCACGAGGACACCAACAATCACTGGCAAATCATCCCCACGAAGGCACTCCCGGAGACTGGTCGTGGCCGTATCGTTCGCCATGAGGATGTCATCCAGCTTCTGCACGTCAACACCCAGACGCTTTTGCTCACCCACGACGTCGCGTCACCTCTCATGCCAACCAACGAGGAGTTCACAACGTGGCCAAAGGACGACCATTCTCGCTACAACGACACACTCTTCCAGCTCCGCCTCGTCGATGGACAGGAGGGGGAGGCGTGGAAGAGCAAGTCCGGACACTTCCGCTTGATCCACGTCCCGACTAAGGTTGCGATGTGGACTCACCCGAAGCAACTTCCCGACTGGGCATATAAGCAGCAGGAGATCAACGGCAACAAGAATGTCAATGACAAGACGGCTATCTGGTTTGTCGATACAATCATCGCTGACGAAAGTATGTACTCCTCTCTTTCTGCGCCCTCGATGGCGCTAACGTGGAACTCCTTTGCAGCCGGAGAAGACATGAAGGAGCGTACCGGCGATATGCCGGCCAAAGAACCCAAGCACATGAACTTCTTCAAGAAGTTCCTCGAGCTTCAGATCCTCATGCTTCAACACAACGCTGGCTTGACCGCATCGCACCCCTACGCTAGCGGTCCCATCAACTGGCCCTTCCTCATCAGTGGTATCAGCTTCTGGACGCAAACCGAGGGTCAGAAGCAGATTTACTTTATTGGCAACCTGGTGGGTTGGTGGACGTGCGTCATCGGCATTTCCCTGTACACGGGTATCATGCTGGCGGACCTCATTGCTCGCCGTCGGGACATTGAGCCGCTGACCGAACGTGAGTCACAACCTACGCCTGAGCATGAACCTTTCACTCAACATTTATGATCATGTAGCTGTTCGCCACCGTCTCGTCAACTCCACCGGGTTCTTCGTGCTGTTTTGGGCCGTGCACTACTTCCCCTTCTTCCTCATGAGCCGACAGCTCTTCATCCATCATTATCTCCCTTCTCACCTAGTCTCGGCGATGATTGCCGGCTCCGTCTTGTCCTTCGCGCTGTCGGAGACCATCAACTACCCTGTCTCTGTATGGGGTCCTCGTCTCCGCGTGCCCAAGACGCCAACGTACGCCGACTTGGGCATGCGTGGCCCGATCGTTGTCGGTGTCTTCTCGCTCATCATGTTCATCATGTTCGTGTACATGGCGCCACTCACCTATGGAACGCCTGGGTACGTTGCGTTTGCTTGCTTCAGTGTTATATGGTTTGCTGATCGCGAACCCCGCACAGTTTGGATGGTCAATCTGTCAACCGCCACCGTCTGTTGTCAAGCTGGACCCTGCACTTCGCGGCGAAGCCTACCGACGCGCCATAATCCCGGCAGGTCTGACTTGGGGATGGTTGTGTATAAGGGTTCGTGCTAGCGCGAGCTGTGGATTTGTGTCAAGTAGTAGTTCTTTGCCCTTTGGGATTCCCCCGAATGTATATATGGTTATGGATCGATGAATCTCACGCCGCGAATACATATTCTGTTGGCGTTCGTCACTCACGGCGTCGTATACGCATTGGCTCCCGAAGGTACGTACATACCTGTAGCCTTGCTCAAACATGCCGCCAAATTGGTGCGTCATATAGAAGTACCTCCCGCTGTCTGATTGTGAAGGCCTTACGGTCATAAATAAGACGGAGACCAGATCAGGTAAATCATCGACGCCGCTACACTACGAGAGGATGCTTAAGCACCCTGGGGACCCATATCAATATCTCACCCCCACTCGTTCAACGCATAAGAAGCACGGCACTACAAACGATATTCAGAGACCATAGCATGTGGCTATTACACGTGTCGCGTATAGTACGATACAAATACATGGGTTGAATGCACGTCTCGAGCAACTGCAGAGCACCAAATCGGTCGCAGAATACCTATCATACACGCCCGGCCAAGGACAACAGCGACCTATTCGCCGCAACGGAGCGACAGCAGACATCTCAATTCCAGCGCTGTTCATCATTCCACCCACCACCGCCTCCTCCTCCTCCTCGGTTATTGCGGGGACCAGTAGGCGGGGGCCCACCACGTCCTCTCGGACCACCCCGCCATCCTTGATCGCGTCCGCGTCCACGGTCGCCGCCTCGCCCACGGGACCCGCGTCCTCGGAACCCTCTGTCTTGGTCATACCCGCCGTTGTTCTGGTAGGGTCGGTCATATCGTTCGCCGCCCCCATATGGCCCACGCGGTCCCGGGGGCGAGCCGCCCGTGGGGTAGGGCTGGGGGTGTTGTTGGTGATATGGAGGAGGTGCGGGAGGCGGGTACTGGGGCTGGTTCGTCGTCCATGGTTGCAAGGCCGCTGAGGGCAGTGCAATAGGCTGAGGGGCACCGCCCATAGTTGTGTGCGGGAGCGGAAGGGGTTGGGGAGGAGACATTCCGGTAGAAGGCGGAGGCTGGGTGAAGGCACCAGTCGGTTGAGTAGCACCAGTCAGTGCTTGGAGCATGAGTTGAATCTGGCTCGGGTCAAACGATACAGCGGAGGGTAGAGCTGGCGCAGAAGTGATAGCAGAAGGGGGAGACAATGAACCGCCGGCAGGCGACTGCGATTGAAAGCCGGGTAGCGTCTGCGAATGAGCTAGCGGTATGCCTAACTGCGAGAGTTGAGCTAGGTCGATGTTCGGAACAGGGGATGGCGCAGCAGATGCCTGGGGAACAGCTGGAACAGCCGTGGGCACGGGAGCGAGCGCGGGTGTGGGCTGTGGAGGAGGAACCAGCTTGCCCTTCGTCAACACCCAGATGCCGACGAGGTAGTCGACCGACCGCTCCTGCGGTATCTGAAGCTGATCCAGAAGCTCCATGTACTCCGGGATTGGTTCAGTATGCAGCAAAGGTATCGCGTAGAGCTCGCGACCAGGGGCGCTAGCCTTGGGATTGTGACCCCACGGGAATATCAAACCATGTCGTCTGCCAGAGGAATGAGCATGATGGGCAAACAGCAATTAAGTGATGACTTACCCTTTCGACACGAGGTGATTCTTGAGAGCGTCGAAGCCAGCAGGATGGGAACCTGGTGCGGGGGAGAACGCGACGGCGATGAGCTCCTTCGACGGATTCAACCGGACTTGCGTGAGATATTGGGCCGACTTCTCCACCGGAACACGTCCATCGATCCTCAACTCCTTGTTAGGAAAGAGGCTCTGCCACAAGAGAGACTCGCTGCCCAGAGTTCGACCTCCTGACTGACGAGCGACGACGGCAACCTCCTGAGGAATAGCGGAGTCTAGAGGCATGCTCAACTACAGGATGACGCGTCAGACTTGCTACCTATCGCACATATGAACAATGACTCACGGTTCCGTTCCACACCGGAGCCTGGTCTTCAAAAGCGACGACGTGTTTTTCCTCCGGGACAGTCTCCATGGGCTCGGGCTGCGGCTCGGCTCGGGAGCCTTCGTTTCTTCCTGGTCCTGATCATTACTGAGGAACATGTCGAAGTCTTGATCCTCTGCTTCGCCGCCTGGAGCGTCCGTATCCATTGGTTGATCGTTATCCGCCTTGGGTTCCGTATTGTCCTGGGGTTCTTGTGGCGCGCCAGCTTCGGATGCTTCGACACCCGGTCCAGGGGTCCAGAGGGCATTGAGGTTGAATGATGACCGTGATGGCGCATCAGGCTGCGAGCCTTTGGCAGCGAAAGGGGACAACCCAGCAGCAAGCGTCGGGGTAATGGGGGATGGGGTAGGCTGCGGCGCGTGTTCCGTGGACTCTGTCTGCGATGCGTAGATGGGGACTCCCCGAACGGCGTAGGCAGCGCATCCACCGGGGTCATCGCGACCTCTCCAGACGCCTCCTCGTCAATGTTTATGAGGTCCGCAAGGTTCAACTCGTTCTCCAGAGGCCCAGCAAAGTCTGACACTGACGGTACGAACAGCGGGTTCGCCGGTGGTCTGCCTATCGGTACTGCGGATGTAGGAGAGCCAAGAGCGGCGGACTGAGCGTGAAGCGGGACAGGCGGGGGCGCACCCCAGGACGGGGCTTGCCCGACAACGGGAGACTCAGGCGGGGCAGAGCCCTGGGACTGGGCGCGTTGCGCCTGCAGGCGAAGACGAGCGAGACGCTCTTTCTCAATCCTCTCCTCCTCTTCCTCCTCAAGCTCACGTTCTGCCTCGCGCTGCGCACCACCAGTCACATCCTCGATGTCCTGCAACCCCTTGTGCGTGAGCTTCGCACGAGGAACGGTCGACTTCTTGAGAATGGAGTGCGCAAGCGCCTCCTCCTCGAGCTTCTTGATAGACTGCTTTTCTTCCTCGCTTGCAAGGTCAGTTGAGGACATCGTGGACAGCTCTTTCGGTGATATATGGCACGAGGCTATACGCATGTGGAGGACAACACGGTCTGCTTTGCTCAAGTTAAACGTAAGCATCCGGAACCGCTCCCTGTAGTGGCACGGGTGATAAGTCGTGAAAACCAGCAAGTAGGCACAAGGAATCAACGCACTTATATTTCGCAGCGACAACGTGCTTCCCCTGTTTGTCTGGCTCCGAGTAGAGTTCGTACATGCACTGCTCGAGGTCGACACCAAATTGCTTGGCCTTGGCCTCCAATCGCTCCTTCTCTTCTGGCGTTAGCTCTTCAGTCTTCTTGTCGGGCTGGAGCGAGCCACGGGTCTCCCCATCGTCCTCATCACAATCGCGGAGGAATGGGTAGCGCGTAAATATCTGACAGAAAAGATCCTGTAACTTTGTCAAGCAGTATTTGCGTGCCGCATCTTCTCCCGCCGTTGACTCGGAGCGGGGCCGTTTCGGCGGGGGCACGGGTTGTCCGTGCGTCGACTTCCTACGCTTCGATGGGTTGCTGGCGGATGGCGAAGCCCGGTCGGACACAGCGGCTGGGGTTGAGTCCTTCTCCTTCGAAACAGCGCTTTCGCGACGGAGACGTTTGGGACTTTGAGCGCGAGCCATATCGGCGTCAGATTCGTCGTCAGAAATATGCGACTGACGCGAGATACGCCGCTAATGATTGAGACGTCAGCGAAATCCTAGACAGGAGGGTACGACCACAGACAAGCCAAAACACGATACGTCCGAGATTGGGATAGGAGCTAGTGAAAGACGTACCTTTGGTGCTTTGTCCTCCGGCATATACTCGTCGCTTCCGTCGCTCGAGGGGTCTGAGTCTGCATCCTCCTTCATGCCGGTTTCTGCCTTGCTGGTCTTCTTCCCCTTCGAACTTGACGGCGATGCGTTAGCCAGTGCGCTGTCAGTCGTGCCTTCTGGCTCTTCCCAGTCCTCTGCGACGAAAGCGAAACCATCAGTCCATCTGTCCTCACATGTATAAGACACTGAGGATTAAGAAAGAGTGAAAATAAAATGTGAAGAATGCACCACATCTATGAAGCAGAAAGCCATCGCTACGCCCGTACTGTACGTCCCTCCGTCACCACTATGTCGCGCAGTGTGGACTCATAGCCTGCCTCACAACATAGGCGCGACCGTTATGACATTGGGCGACTGTATGTCTACCGCCGTGCGAAAAGGGACTACAACTACCGAGCGACAGCAGTCTGGGTATCACGTCCAGACAACATGGCATACTGTAGTCGTGCGGCGCTGGGTCTTACATGTCTTACATGCAAGAGATATTCGTACGACATACGAGAGAGCAACGACCATACACATGGCTACTATCATATTGTGGCGCACCAGTACATCAGAAGGCGAAGAGGGACAAACGGAAGGTCTTCTAGTAAAAGGGCAATGCAGACACGAGTACTCACTTATGGTTCTCGCACCAGTCTTCTGATGACAGGGAGGACATACGTAGCGGCCTGACGGGGAATAACAAGTCAGTCTTCGCTACACGCAGTCGATGCGCAGCAGATGACTCACGTATCTCTTCTGCATCCCGTTCACTCAACTCCACACAGCGGAAGTGATACCTGGTGGACCGAACGTTAGAACGACAAGCAAACACATTGAAGGTCACCGATACACACCAGTCCTTGCAGGCAGAGCAGTGGATCATAGGCGATCCGTCGTCAGGCTTTTTGCACAAGCAATACGCCTTGGAACTCTTCCTTGTCACCCTGCCCTTGCTCTGTATCCCATTCATCTTGACGTTCTCCTTTTCGTCGGCGTGCACAGAAGAGTCCTGCGCCACAGTACTCGACCTCGTTGACTGGCGGGTCCTCGTCGTCGTCGTCGTTCGTGTTGACATGGTGGAGGGAAACAATGACTACGCCGTGAGAATTGCTGGGGCTCCGGTGGCATCTTTAAGACCCCGCCGGTGATTGCCGACACGTCCATTTTGGGCAGGTATGATATCAACCGCCCAGCGGCGGGTCTGGCATGATCAAACTCTCTTCTCTGTTCTCTTGCCAGTCTGGCGCGTTACACTGGCAACCCGAGTCAATAACCTTAACAAGGTGCATAACAACTGCATTGCATGACGGAGCGCACAGCAAGGACAGTACTACTCTGAGCGGCGTGGAGTCAATGTTGTACGGAGTGAGGACGGATGCGACATACGATTAGGAGTGCGTATAGGCACTATCATGATATGCAATAAGAAAAGTTCAATGAAGCCTAGTCCAGAAGAGCAAAGACAGTGTGGATGTGCGAGAAGGTATCGAGAAAGCTGATGTACATAGAGCGGATATCATGCCGTGAATGAGGTGAAATGCGTTAGACGATGAAGGTGGGAGAGGGGAATGTAAATAGCAATGGTACTGAGCGGGACCCGACGGAATTCTAGCTGTGCTTACTGTACAGTGCAACCACCACTCTCCCTGTCGCGTCGTCTGTCCCGAGAGCTCTTAGGTAGGCCCCCAACAATTCTCGGCTCGTCTCGCTCGGTTTCCGCGCCAGACGCTGCTGATACAGCGGAGAAAGATGTCATTCGCGACAATCTATCGGACCGATCTCCAGAGCGTTGGCTGCGATGGTGGCTTGATGCCACACTCTCCGCCGCCGTGACAGCACTGCGCATGCTGGCGGAGTTGGGCGTGGTACTGTTGCTGGAGATGGAGTGAGGGCGCTCGTCTGCGTTCCTGCGCCGCAGGACCGAGTGCTTCCGTGAAACCTGACGAGCGGGAGCGGGAGCGGAGGACGGCGTCGAAGTCACAGACTGATGGTCTTGGTCAATGGTCAAGGACGATCGCGACCGCTTGAAAGCCGATAAGACTTTAAACGCCGTCGGCGGATGAGGCAGGTGCCCTGGGCTGCCGGAACCGTTTGGCTGGACGGAGTCCATGCTTGTGCGTCGTGAGTAGCCGTCGTCGGATGTTTGGCTTGTAGGACTCGTCGGAGGGCCGGCCTGAGCTGCAGCAGAGAGGATCTCCATGGGGGAATAGGAGTTGGCAGGGTTGCCGCTCTCCGCATATTGAGCGTACAAGAGCAGCTGGGCGCGGAGGTCACAAGTCGGCGGCGCATTAGCGGAGCACCTGGCGTGAGCGATGAGGCTGCACTGTTCACACAGAACAGCGCTCTTCTTGACGCTCTGAAGGCAGACCCTGCAGATGACCGCTGGGTGTACAATGAGTAATCGAAGACAGCGGTCGGCCAGGAACGGTTACGTACGTTTCCCAAACGTCGTCTTGACGAAGGAGTGCTCACCCCTCGGGGAGAACGAGACCTCGGGTCCCGGACCGTTCGATACTCTTTGGTGGGCAGGGGGCGATCCAGAGACTCCTTGATCCAGCGACACTCGACGATCAGAGGGGATGGAGGGCTCTGAGAGCGGCTTCTCTAGATCGGCCAGGTAGCGTACGTTCATTGCCTTGGTCTTCTGCATGTCAGCGCTGACACGACGCAAGAAGGGTATGCTGTCTTGCGGTCGCAACTCCTGTAGATGCTGCAGGGAGGTGAGCTTCCCGTTAATCCACAGCCCGCAGGATACCAAGCATACCTTGTGAGCAGCCGAGTGGTTCTTGAGCCAATCGTGTTCGCAAAGTTGCTCGGCATTGGGTCGCTTCGCCGGATCTTTGTTGAAGCACCACTTGAGGAAGTCCTGAAGACTCTCCGAGCAGTCCTCGGGCAGCGGCGGTGAAGCGTCCTCGACGATCCTGAACATGACTGATTGCCAAGCCTGGTCAGAAGACGCGGCCCCGGATATGAAGTTGAAGCCGCCGACGTACCAGACATGCTATTAGCGATATCCGCATAGGGCGGCCTCCCCGTCAGCAACTCAATGACAGTGCACGCGAGCGACCAGATGTCAGACTTCGTAGACGCGCCCTTGAGCTCTATCACCTCAGGTGCCATCCAGTTTGGTGTGCCAGCTACGTCCTTCATCTCACGTTCCATGGCGCGGAGATTGAGTGAGACCCCGAAGTCCGACAGCTTGACGTTGCCGTTCTTGGTGGTCAGGATGTTTGCCGCTTTGAGATCGCAGTGGACGACATCGTTCTGATGGAGGTAGTGCAATCCCTCGAGGATCTTGACGACGTAATTGGCGACGAGCCTCTCATTGAGTTTACCAAAGGCCTTCAATGTCTGTCCGAGAGAGCCGTTCTCCGCGTACCTAGAGACAGAAACACGTAAGAAGATGTCAAAGAGAGCGCTCTGAGAACATACTCAAGAACGATGCTGAGACTGTCGTCGTCGCGTGCCATGCCCTCGTACTTGACGATGCTGGGATGCGAGAGACTCTTGACCAAGTCAACCTCCCTCATGAGCTGCGCGATCTCCTCCTCCTTCAGCCCTTCAAGGCGGATACGCTTCACTGCGACCATCTGTCCGGTGTTCAGGTTCAGCGCTCGGTACACGGCGCCAAACTGCCCTCGACCGATACAGTTGCCAAGTTGCTGTAGCAAGAGACTATGAGAACGGATAGGGAAATGCGGCGATACGAAATCCACATACGAATTGAGTTGGTGCCTTGCCGTCTTCCCTTACGATCAGAGTTTGACGGACTGCGCTTCCGTCGTAGGAGTCCCGCGACATAAGATCACTCGCGCTCGCGTTGTTAGAGGCGACCCCCAAGTTGACCATGCTCTCGAACCGTGACCGCCTCGGCGGCTTCGCCCCATACTCGTCGAACGAATTCGGCCGTGGCTTCCTGCGCGAACTGGCAGCATCGACTTCACTCTGAAACCGACCCCGAGGGAGGCGAGGCCGCTCGTTGGAGGGAGCGCCACCGAGGTCCGTTTTCGACCCGTCCGGAGACGCAGAGGGGAACACGAAGCCGGCGGCGCCAGGTGGTGTCGAATGCTCGCCCGAGACAGTCCTGGGGAATGGCACGGCCGCGTCACTATCTTCCGGGGAGGCGGAGCCCTCCTTGCGTGGGATGTAGACGCCGTTCCTATTACCGGAAGCCTTAGAGCTGCTGCGCCTCAAGACAATCCTCCGTTGAGGCGAACCGCCGGCGTCAGGACTCGAGTCCCGCCGCAGCAGAGCATCCCTGGGCAGCAGCCCAGGAGTGTCGACGCTGTGTCTTGCCCGATGAGTCGGCCGGCGCGGGAACTGCGGCAGTGACTCGACGCTCTCGTTAGGCGACCTCGAGGAAAGCACAAGCTTGCTGCGTGGCGGTGAGACGGAGAGGGGCGTGTGCACTGATAGGCTGAGCGAATCGTCGTCGTCCAAAATGGACGACTTCGGCGGCTGGAACGTATCCAGCCCAATGAAGTCGTCGGGCCACTTCCCTTTGCCGAGCTTTATAGGGACAGGGGCTCCTCTGGGCGGCGAACGAGCTCTCTCAGGTTCCGCCTTATCCGACTTCGACCTGCTCGTCGCACTGTCCTCCGTCTCCTCCACGACCCTCGACAGATCGACGACAGCCGTCTCGCTAGGTCGCCGCTCACGCGATGGGCGTACCGGCGACTCGATGCTGCGCTTCCTCGACTCCTCCTTGAACGACGGGGCAATTGAACTACCCTCGGTGCGTGTGAAGGAAGGTGCTTCGGACGCAAAGGATGTTGCGTCTGTGGTGACCGTGCGGATCGTCCCGAACTTATTCTGGCTGCCGGGACTGCGCGGGGGCTCGAGAAGACTGGATAGCATTGTGGTCTCGGTGAGGTTGCTGGAAGCATGTGACTGACGCATGGCCGCAGGTAGCTCGACGGACTCCGCGAGCGAACCGATGATGGAGTCGCCAACGGACGCGCGGGTGGAATCGGCGATGGATATCCGTTCGACGACGGGGCGCATACGGAGCGGGGAACGAGGGGGAGGGATGGGCGGCACCTCATCGTTGTCCGGTGATAGGGCGCGACGTTGACCGGAACCACCACCGAAGACATCGTCGTCGTTGACCGTCTTGCCGTCGCTAGAGTCCTCGTTCGGGCTATCGGAGCGGACCGTTGGTAGGTGTTGATGGGGACTCCATCTTTTCCGACCGACGGGGGAACTCGGACCTACAGGCGATGTAGAGCGCTGCAACTGGGACATGCTGAGGTTCGGAGTGGAAGCAGCGGCACGCCCGTTCTGGCCATATGGGCTCTGGCCTGACCGCGCACCACCGTGGAGGATCTTCGACTTGTCCGCGCCTGGGAACTCCGCAAGCCGCGACAAGGCAAGTATGGTCCTGGCTACGCGTGCTAAGGACTCACTCGTTGCCTCCAGCAGGTCATCGCGATGAAAGAGCTCGTTGGCGCCCAGGCCCACTGATGACGACCCCGCAAGGAACTTCGTGACGTTCGACGTACGCACAAACCCGTCTTCTCGCCGGTCCACACGCGCGATCGTACCCGGAAAGAGCTTGTTTAAGCACCTGGCACGAACGGTGTTAGCAAGAGGTGTGTCCACGATGAGCTGAACATACGCACTGGCATAGGACGTAGCCATCCCTCAACGCCTCAGCAAACAGCCGCCGTTCCTTCTCCTCGCTACCCGATGCAACCCCGTTGCCCAAACCAGCCACGTTCACCTGCGACGTACTGCCCATTGCCCCGCTTCTCGCCCATATCCGTTCTAAACGCGCTAATGCACGTAACCGGGCTTCGACCTCCTCCCAGTCCTTCGGGTCCAGACTGGCCTTGTTCACTTGCGATGGAGGCTTGAGCATCTCTTTGCAGAGGAACGAAGTCGCTGAGCGGATGAGCTCCCTATGTTCTGGGTTCGCAGGCGACGCGAGTGATGTGGAGGACGCATTGTGCAGGCGGTTCTGGTAGGTCGGTGAGAAGTTACGTTGTGTGGGGGATACGGCACGAGCACGGGCCGGGGTGATTGGGGAAGCCGCTCTGGAGTTCGCTGGTGATGACGATAGATTCACAGGACGGGCGTCCAACGATGGTCGACGGCCGGAGTTTGTTGACGAGGTGGAGGCGAGAGGTAGATGTGATGACGACGATACCGAAGGGATTGCCCGATGTGTCGTTGGGGTGCGAGATGACGAACGAGGCTGGATGGGACTTGTAGCGCGGGGTGTGGATGGTGATGAGGGAGGGGAACCGAGTCCAAGAGGAAGATGGCTGGCACTCGCCGCTGCTCTCCGTGAGCTCGCTATCCCCCTGGGCGAAGGGGAACTCGGGGGCGACAGATCAGGTGATCTGGTTGCTTCCCTTGACCGACGTGTCGGTGTCTCCGGAAGTGGTGAGCGAGACGCGAGCTCGCGGTGATGAGATGAAGGAAGGGCGGGTGATGAAGCGAGTGTAAGTGGGGGTGGTCGACCTTTTGGCCGCTGCTCGTCCCTGGGAGAAGGTGAGGAGGTGCCATTCGCGCGGGTGTCTCGCCTCGGAACGAGAGGTGTCGGGCCGCTGATATCCTTCCTACTCACGGTCGGCTGGACACTGGACCTTCGAGTACGGTCTCGAGGAGGTGAAACGAGAGCCGCGACATTGGACGTGGACCCGCTGGGCAGCGCGAAGGACTGAGTGAAGGAGGGAATCGGCTGCGCGGATAGGTGCAACGCGGGGGAAGACATGGAGGCCTGCCGCAGAGAGGGCGTCAAGAAGCTGGTATGACCGGGGACTCGAACTTTGTCCTTGTCCCGATCCCTGCTCCTCCGCCTGGCGTCGTTCTCTTCGGTGGTGGAAGGTACAGGCGGCACAGGCGAGGGAGAAGACACATCCTTGCCCGGCCGGCGGAACGAAACCTTAGATAACATTCGTGATCTGGCCTTCTCCTTCTCTTTAGGGCCATCGTCCTCTGAGGCCTTTCCCTTGCCCTTCGCCGCACCATGAGAGAGCACGCCCGACTCGTCTACAATTGCGGCAGCTTTCGCTTTGGACTTGGTCGCGGTGCGCAAACTCTGTTCAAGAGACGAGCGCAGCCGACTGAACGTCTTCGGGTGAGGCTCCGGCGACTGCAGCCGGGAAGTGGAAGCTGTTGCAGAGGACAACGGCACTGAGGCATCGACGTGCTTTTGTGATACCATTGGGTGCGGTTTGGAAAACGTAACGTTGAGTTTGGCAACGGCTGCAGCCATATGAGAAGGTTGGTCGGGGGTGTCGAGAAGGGTGTTTCGCCGACCGAACTTCCGTGCTGCAACGCGGACGCGGCGTCAGCTGCATCGATTCAGCGAGGGCGGAGTTACGGCACTCACTCTAAATAGACAGAAGGAAGGGGGGAGCTATCGTGGCCGGCAGTTCTGGCAATGACAGGAAGGGGATGAGCATGGGAACGCGTGAGGGCAGATGGGTGAAGGGTGTGGAGAAGGGGAAGTAATAATCGTACCCAGAATGCCACGGAGTACCGTTCTAGTATTCAGATATGCTGGAGAAGGTCTCCTCGGATGGGAAGCGAGAGTCGAGAGTTGGGTCAGACGAACCACAGGTACGAACATGCAAGTCAGCAGATACAGGCGCGCTCCTGTTCGCAGGACGTGACAAGAGAACAAAGTAGGCCAGCGGAGGGTGTGGCAACAGGAAGACGATGTCGGTTGAAGCGTGGAATATCCTCAGAGTGATGCGGGGCGGATGGTGACGAGAAGGGTTGCCTCGGACGCCATGCACACGGTCGACGACGGCGAGAAGCGCGAGGAAGACGTCTCCGCGGCCAACAGGACAGTCGGGATGAGCGAGAGAGCAACGAGCGGGGGGAAATGAACGGAGTCGCTTGGTCGTCGTTAGCGGCAGAGGTGGGTCCAACGCGAAGCCCAGTCCGGCACTTCCTCCTTGGCGCCCGTTTTGCCGATATAAGCAACCCTAGCCGCCCTGCCTACGAGCTTTCATCAGCCGTCCTGACCCGGACGCGCCCTCCCAATGGTGTCTAATCGAGCCCATAATCATTCAGGAGCGGCATTGAAATCGGAGAATGCAGCCAGCTACGAATGCACGCTAGTACTAGCCCGACGTCGGGGCCCAAGCTCCTGGCCACAGCGTATGAACCTCGCGCGCCTCCTCTCCGGCATGCGCCCCACAGCACCCGTGGCCCGCTGGAAGGCCACACCGTGTTTTGTGCGACACCAAGCTGCCGGATAGGCTGGTGGGGTCGCTGACAGCGCGCCCTGTGCGCAGGCACGCCTGCCCTCGTTACAAGACGGCAAGCGTGATTCCAGAGTCGATGACGTCCTGCCCCCTCGAGGTATGACGATACACGTTCGCGCTTTGTGCGGCCGTGGCCCGGACACGCGGCCGATATGCCCTCTCTCAGCTGCGAACACCATCAGTTGCTCATCGACATCACTGGGAACGCGCGCGGCCGACTGATACTACTTATCGCCCAGCGTCCTCGGACTGTCCACGGGGTGCGCGTACCGAGTCACAGACGCAGTCCGAAGCTGCACACATCTTGCAATTCTCCCGAGGATTGCAAACCTGGACAGCACAGTGCTCAGTCGCTGTCCGATCCACTTGGCAAGTCCGTACCTGCCCACCGGTATCCCGCCGCAAACTTGTCAAACGCGTCCCGACGTGGGAGTCTAACCATATGGAACGATCACGTGTCCTGATCGAGGAGGCATAAGTATCGCGTTGTGCGCCACTTACGACACCGCCGTTAACGCGCCGACCGACGCCCGCAGCTGCGACATTGTCCGTTTGGGGCTGGCGTGTGAGAGGCGCAGACACAACGCAAACAAGGCGCAGAAGAGCGGTGCGCCGCGAGTTTCGTACACGCGTGCGGGTCGTTCGCAGAGCCAAATTGCTGCTACAGCGCCCGAAGCCGACCGTCGTGGCCTTGAGAATCCGCGACGGATCGTCCCAAGAACTGCGGTCTCCTCGGCCTCGGATGCCTATACGACTACATCAGTCCCTTCTCAAGCAGTAGATCATGCGCGTGTAACTTACGCGCACCGACGCTCCATGGATCCACACCCTCAACGCTTGTTGAGCGGGGCCACCGCATACGTACAATGAATAGAGGAGGAGGCGTTAGGCACCTGCCGGCTGCCAAAACCCAAGGAATGCACGAATAGATCTGCATTACGCCGTCTAGCCGTCAGCTCCGGCCAATACTTTGCCACAAAGATCAGGCACAGAGAACCGCCATTGACTTCGCCGACGGCGAGGTAGAGCATGTAGACTCTCTGGAGTCTGCGGTCAAAGCGAGACGGGTGGCCCCGCGATGTCGACGATGACACGCTCACCGCCTTTGACGTCGGCGCCGCGGACCATCGGTTTCCGTGCCTTGGCCGTTGGGCCCAAGCTTGCGCGCATCGCCGCAGCTGCGCAGCTTAGTACCTGTTCGCTGTGAGACATGGCCGGAACCTAGACTACGGAAGCACGGAGGTAACGTATCTTTTTTTCGCATACTCGTGTGCCGATTAACGGGTATCTGGCTCGGGACGAGGGCGAACGAGGTCTCGAGCTCGCGAGGGCTGATGGAAGTTGTGCAGCGTGTAGCGTAGAATGCGAAGAGCAGGCGATATATGAGATAGCGGGGAAACGTGTTAAAGGTGTGTTGAATCTTCCGGGCAACCATGGCCAGTGCCATTGGCCGGCAAATACCGATACCGTCTGGCTAACTGGTCGGTGACGTATGCGCGTTGAATATCTTGACCACCAACTGTGTTGCTAGCGTCTGGAAGTGCTATCGCTATAGCAACAGGCCTTGATCTTCTCTCTTTACGGGGCCACGCTTAACGTGCTGCTAACTCGATGGGAGGAGGTTGCGCTCAGCTCAAGCTTGAGGTTACTCTCTTGGTAGGGTGACCTACATGGTTTGGCACAAAATGGTGAGTCGCGAGTCTTCTTCCGCGTGCAACTAGTTAGTTACGAGATAGATGAATACACACCTGCGCGTGCGTCGCCCCACAACATCGAACGGTCAGAGTAGTGGTCAAGTAGTGGTTGCCAAACCGGGCGTTTTCTGCCTTCACTCGGATTGGTCAGCCAGTAGCGCTCTGGTAGTCAGACCCTTCTCTTCCGATTCAATCATTCGAACTTGACTTATCTCTACTCTACCACCGAGGTAAGTACTCCCCCGACCCTTGTTACGCTCATGGGCAGATCTATCGCTTGATAAGTACAGCCTGGCCAGTGCCCTAACTCCTCAAAACGATATGGTAGTAGGTGCTCGTGAGTAGCGCGCCGTGCGATCCGACGGCCTACCGCCTACATACCTGCCACTACTCGAAGTCGGTTACGGTGAGTCGCCATGCGCGTTGATCGCTGATAAACACTGCGAGATTTCATGAGCAAGCCATGCCTGTCAGCCCGAGGTGATTCAGACGAATGACGCGTTCAACGCGCAGCGGCTTCGGTTGCTTGATATAGGGTGCGTCCTTCCCGCAGCCGCCAAACCCGTGTGGCTGACCGCACGAAGCACACTTTCTACATATCCTAGCATGATGCTGTAGTACCATGTTATCAGAAGCACTATGAGAACAACAGCATGGGCGCATCAGCGCCATAGCTTGAACTAGCAGATCCTACTGAACTTCGTCTGGCTGGTATATCCGGCATCTCGGCTGAAGCTAATCCCGAAGAGTCCATGCGGCCTCATGACTGACCTTCGCGACGAAGTCGTGTGCTTGTACGATGGTTCTGAATCAGGTTCTGAAAGCACCCAGGTCATGTTTCACTGATACGCTAGCGACATTGACTCTGCGATATACTCATGTTCTGCGATGCTACGGGGCCACATGAGGCCTAATCACAACCCCAGGATTGTTCGTCAACATGGCCGGACGATGTAGCTGCAAGAATAGCTCCACCTGCACATGGCGGTAAGAGCTTCTTCTCATGTCTGAACACTGGACACAGGCTGATTTCCCCGCCTTCGTAGATATGTCCACCCTGGTCTGCCCAGGCGGTCGTCGGCGATCCGCGTGCGGACGTGGGTGCTCTCTCGTGATGAGCCAGACAGCTTATGTTCGGATGCACCTCAAAGTTCACTGCCGTTGTGTCGCTCGTCCCTGATTTGGCGAGGTCTATCAACCGCCCTCAGGATAGCTCGATCGAGCCGTATCAGGCCGCTCTGCTTGACGACGATTTTGTTACCAGGGCTTCGCAGACCGCATGGATGGCAGACGCGCTCTGCGTGTTCCTCGTGGTCGTTCAGCACGAACAGTACGACGCAGCGGCCGTATGACAAGGGACATTCCTGCCGGATTGCCGACGAGGACGGTATAAAAGACATGGTTCGCAAGGGTGGACAGACGTAGGGCTCTCAGCACTGCTCTTCAAGACCGTCGACGACGCTCACTCCTCGCTCAAGATGTTCGCTCTGTCTTACTTCTTTGTGCTCTCGTCGGTGCTCCTCTTCCAGGGCGTGCTCTCAGCTCCTATGGGCGAGCTCGGTCTTGACGTGCGCTCCTCCCACGAGAAACTGGCCGTCCCGAGTGCCCCTCGCTGGGTCATCTACAGCGACAAGTGGGTCTCTGGCGCGACCGGTCCTCCGGCGGTGTCCGACATTGCAGGTTTCAACGTCTTGTGAGTGAAGTCTCATACCAACACGTGCGACTGCAGTACTTACTCACTGTTTCCTAGCGCCCTCTCGTTCCTGTTGATCAGCGGACCGGCCGACAAGGCCCTTGAATGGACGCAGCTCTCTGACTCTGATCGTTCCACGATCAAATCGGAGTACTCCGCGGCTGGTATTAGCCTCATCGTGTCTGCATTCGGTTCAACGGACGCTCCCACGTCTGGGGGTGCCGATGCTGCTTCTACCGCCAACACGATGGCTGCTTGGGTCAAGCAGTACGATCTCGACGGCTTGGATGTCGACTACGAGGTGTGCTTCTTGGATCAGACGCTCTCGGATTCAACTCACCCGCAGACTTCCTCCGCAGGACTTCAATGCGATGGACAAGGGCGACGGCAGTGCGGAGGCGTGGCTCGCGACCTTCACACAGCAGATCCGTACCCAGCTTCCACAGGGCCAGTTCATCCTCACGCATGCTCGTAAGTACTCGTACACGCCGATGACCTTTCACTTATCAGTTACTGATGATATGCGTCTTGACAGCGGTCGCTCCTTGGTATGCCAAACTGTCAGTCTGCTTGAAGGTAACCACCGCTAATTCGTTCGCAGGTTCTCGGTCAGCAACATCTTCGCTGGCGGAGCATACTTGAAGGTTGACCAGACTGTCGGTAGCCTCATCGATTGGGTGAGTCCCCACATCTCCGCACACGGACTACGGCTTATCTTCCACGCAGTACAACGTTCAGGTAGGCTGATCGAGTGGCCCGTATGAGATGCTACGAATACTCAACATGATTGGCTCTTTCTCCCCATGCAGTTCTACAACCGTGAGTGCTGTTTTTGCATCCACCGAACGCCTCAAACTGAGTGCACTTCACACCCAGAGGGAACCACCGAGTACACCACATGCGACAACCTGCTCAACACTTCCGGTGGAGACTGGCCTGGGTCCTCTGTCTTTGAGATCGCCGCCGCTGGTGTAGACCTGAACAAAATCGTCATCGGCAAGCCCGCGCAAGCTGCTGGTGACGCGAACAATGGGTATATTGCGCCTGATACCCTCGCGACATGCGTATCCGACGCCAAGGCCAAGGGCTGGAGTACGTCCTGCCTCCTGTATCGCTGTTTTCTCTCTGACAGGCTTCTTGCTTCAGGCGCGGGCGTGATGGTCTGGGAGGTAGGTTCCATCCGCTGCATCATCGTCTCCGAGAGTTTCCGCTGACGACACTCCCACAGTTCCCTGATGCCGCCTCCTCCTGGATTACGACTGTCCGTTCGGCGGCATACCCGGTTTGAATGACCGAGGTCTTGGGACAAGGTGTGACATGAAGCAGTAGTATACCCAGCACGGCTTCCACAATGGCATGGAGTACGAATGTAGCAGTACATATATCTTTATACCTATGTCTTCTTATCTGGTTTTATCTGGGCAATGCAGTTCATCGGAATTGCTTTTCTGGTTATTGTCTGCTCAAGTTCTCCGCGATGTCTTGCGGGCCCGAACTGAGCCGGGCGCTACTGTGTATTACGGCACCGCCTCTCGACCTCCTTATCGAGAAGTTCTTGTTTACGAACCATACCGACCCCGACCACCCGCATCCGTACTCGCATTTGGCCATGCGCATGAAGCGACCACGACCGAGCTCGCCGCGCGGTCGAAGGTTAGATGTGCCGCGTTCAAGTTGAATCGTCCTAGCCAGAGCAGAGCTCAACTCTGATAGCCGCCACGTCGAACGCATGGACACAGAGCTCACATGCCGCATGGATATGAGACCATCTGCGATAGTACGGGTTTGCTATGTTGTCAGGTGAGTTCGGAAAGTTCTTTGCATGAGTGTGGGTAGTCACTAAGGCGCACGTCTCCATTAGGTACTGCTTCTATCAAGTGTCGCCGCAGTGGCCAGTGCCGTCCAGCCGCTACGACGTACTCCACTCCTACGCACTAGAAGTGACGAGACTACATATATTGCGGGTTGAGCCAGTAGGCTCGAATCGTGTTTCTCCACTCATCCCCGGGCCTCGAGAACTACAGAGGCCAATGCGAGGTCGTCCATATCTCCTCCTCGATACGCAGCGCCCGACGATACTGTTATCGCGAAGTTCTCGGATGAAATCTGCAGAACCCGAGCAGCATCTCCGAATACGCCTCTTGCACTCAACTTGGCCAGACTCAGGTGACATGATTGGCATGCAGACTTGAGCGGTGAGATCGTCATCGCCCTTTGTCTTCGCCGACCTACTCAATGTCAGCCATCCTCATAGCCTCTACCAGCTCGCAGAACACATGGCCTGCAACACTTCGCGCACACGCATGCCCCTTGAAGTCGCATTTAAGATTGGATGACGGTGTCCAGTGCCTTGCTGCCCATGCGCCGACAGAACACCTGGCTATCTCGACTCTTGGCGCTTTGACGAGATGCATGTGGGACCGTATCCTGCGCACTCGCGATGGCTGATGCTTCTGTGGGCCCTGCATGACTGCCTTTGGCTTTGCCCTTCGAGGGCGAACTGAACGCGTTCGTTGGGCGACCCAGGACGGAATGGGAAACCTTCCTCGGCTGACGTCTCAGACGCGACCACGCGGATCCGCCGTTGGCGACATATGGCTTTCCGGAACGTTGTGTCTCTCTTCCGGTGCTGGGGCCTATAAGAGCATCCCCTTCTACGAGGGCTTGAGCCTCAGAGAACTTGCACTCCGCGCATTTCCTCACCACTCGGGACGGTACTGCCCACGGACTTCGACGGTCATCATGTTCTCCTCCAGCATCCGCCGCGTCGCCGCGTTCCTCGCTGTTTACCTTTTCGTTGGCGTCATTGCGGTGCCGTTGGAGAGTTTCAACCAGACCCTGTCCTTCGAGCAGCGTGATTTAGCTGCTCGTGCGACTCCGGCCGCTCCGCACTTCGCTATCTACGCAGACCAGTATCAATCCGGGGTCACTGGACCCCCGGCTGCCTCGGCGGTCAAGGTGCGCACCAGTGCTACAAACTTACCTCGTGTGCTGTGATTGACTGAGTTGTGTAGGGCTTCAATGCCTTGTAAGTAGGCTTCGCGGGGCTGTCGCCTGCAGTCCGTCACGGCGGCTGACTCATGATCGTTCCAGTTACCTCTCATTCCTGCTTATTGCGGGAGCATGGGACAAAGCATATGAATGGACGACCCTCAGCGCCTCAGATCGCGCGACGATCAAGTCGCAGTATAATGCTGCCGGCATTAAGCTCATGGTCGCCGCCTTCGGCTCCTCGGACGTGCCCACCTCGACTGGTCAGGACCCCGTGGCACTCGCCAACACCATCGCTGCTTGGGTCAAGCAATGGGGCCTGGATGGTGTCGACATCGATTATGAGGTACGCTCCCTGCTAGATCTGTTCTCTGGATGACGCCGAAGCCGCATCGCTACCAGGACTTCAACGCTATGGACGGCGGAACGGCCGAGAACTGGCTCATTTCCTTCACCAAGCAGCTTCGTTCCCAGTTGCCTGCTGGAGACTACATCATCACGCATGCTCGTAAGGTTGCCGCCCTGTCGTAAGCTTAGACTTACTGATGATGGTCACCATATGCAGCTGTGGCCCCATGGTACCACTTCATCCTTGTGGAGCAGCCGAGTCGCGACTGACCGAGAACGCACAGGTTTACTCCTAGCCACTACCCTGGCGGGGGCTACCTTAAGGTTCACCAACAGGTCGGCAGCTTAATTGATTGGGTTTGTATTCAGATCTCTTCTTCGCTTAGCAACGCGCTCATGTGTATACATTCATACAGTATAACGTGCAGTTCTACAATCGTGAGCACTCCGCCGCAAGCCGGCATTACTGCTTGACTGACATATGCAACAGAGGGCTCGACCGAGTATACTACCTGCTCTGGCCTCATTACGTCTTCATCTTCGACTTGGCCGCAGACAGCTCTCCTCCAGATCATCGCTTCCGGTGTTCCTGCTAGCAAGCTCGTCATCGGGAAGCCTATCACCACCGGCGATGCGAACAATGGGTATATGTCTGCATCCGACCTCGCTAGCTGCGTCGCGCAGGCGAAGAACAAGGGCTGGAGTAAGCCCGCTTCTGTACTGAGGCTTTCGAAGCAGAGCTGACAATCCTTGTCCTCTCTAACAGACGGCGGAGTCATGGGGTGGCAGGTACGTTCTTCTGTTACTCCGACAATCTCATGTGGCGATATGGCTGATCCGTTATCTTCATAGTACCCGAATGGTGGCGCTTCCTGGATTCAGACCGTACGGGCGCAGTCCTGGCCAGTTTGAATGATGAGCGGCGCATCGATGGCCTCCTCGTCTGAAGGACCTGCTCTCGGTAGCTTCGCGCTCACTGGCAGGTGCGAGCGCACGACACGCTCGCCTCCTGATACACGTCCCAGGTTCCTGTACCTTTCTTATTCGTGGGGTTGTGGTATTACTGGTAGATGAGTTCACGAATCGGTTACGAGGTCTTCATGTATACAACAGTGGAATGAAAGCTGTACTATTATATTCACCTCGAACTAACCTCAAGACATGCTGCTCATCTCTCAATACTTATATGTCTACGAGCGATTTGCTGGCATCCACATGTATTCACCAGCCCCAGCATATTGCGACAGAACCTTAAATGGTATCTGAGCAAGCATTCAGATTACTGAACCCCGCAGTGTGCGCAATGCTTTGACCTCAACAGGATCATCTACTACCTTGGCGAGCCTCAAGCGTGCGAATTGCGATTCATTACAATCGTCGGCGGTCTTGTAACGTTCCACCGTGTCGACGAATGGCACTCGCACTTGACGGAAACTTCTCCCCCCTGCTAAGTACCACTCACAACCTTGAGGCATAGTGCATGCATGGACTCTGCGCTTCGAGGATTGTCGGATGGTCGCAAATATTGGCGCCGTTCCTGCGGTGTCATGGTACGTGCCGTCTCTTGCTACGACTCTTATGAACGACTGATGACAAACTGAAGAGCAGACAATGATCCTCACAGTGGCAATAGCTCACCTCCGCTTGCACGAGAACGACGTCAAGTTGGAGGCTGCAAGAGGACTTCGAGTCACTTACCCGAAGTGCAAGGCTGCATACACGCCTCCCCCCCCCCCCCCCCCCCCCGCCAGGTATATGCAGGCTAAGACGTGAGACCTTGAGAGCTTGCGATCGACCTCCGAGTTCGCCAGGTCCGACATGCATTGCATGCATAAGTATGCTTTCACAGGCCTAGGCCTTCGATGCGTTCATGAAGCGGCAAGCCCCTTGGGCTCAAGTCCGCTCTGTAGGTGACTTGCTGCAAGTATCGCCTCACTCTCACGCAAGGCTATGACTAGATGACAGGACTGATTGCTGGACTTAGCATGGTGGTAGCCAAGAGTTGCTAGGTAGCCTCGAAGCTCGAAGTGACATATTAGCACTTGCATCCGGGCTACCAAGTGCAAGCCATCCCGCTCAAGCTCCGTCACCGCCGGAGCTTATGCATTGCTAGCGTCGTCGCAGGACAAATCCCGTCAAAGAATAGCGTCCCTGAATTGTCCTCCGTCGCTCGCCATCAGGGAAATTTGTGGGCGTTCGACCACAACGCCTCCTGAGATAGCTGAGATGGCGCACCGCCCATCAGAAGCACGCTTCAAGACTTCTTCACTCACTCTCTCGCTACACAATATTGTTCCTCCGAGGCTGAGTTGGGTTAGTCCAGGCAACATTGCACAGGTTCAGAGGATCCGGAAGGTCTGCGTTGCGGATGAATACGCCGCAGGACATCTGGCTATCACTGACCTACTACACGGTATATAGCGGCGATGTCGGTGGCGATGGCTTCTGTCAACTCCGGCGCACTGTCGATCGTCCCCTGCGGACACGGACACAGACACAAGCTTTGCCATGGATGCGGAGGCCGCTCAGCTTGTCTTGATTTACGACGCAGCGTGAGTGCCCCTCATGCTACCGAAGCGTCCCTTGCCACTGAACTAGAGCTTCCCTTTCTAGCGCTGCGAATCTCTACTGGACGAGCAGTGCATTGGGTGAGTATGTGCGGCTTCTTGATTGTGTTCAATCCCTGATCGTTGGATGAGCAGCGATTCTTGCATACGACTACCTGTTGACGTTCCCGCGTGAGGTCCGCTTCGTGTGGAGCCGCAAGTTCTCGCCAGCAACGGTCCTGTTTGTCCTCAATCGTTACATAATCCTCCTGCTCTACTTCGTCGACCTGATTACATTGTTTCCTATCATACCTTCGGTACGTGAGCAAGTTCTCGTCGAATTGCTTTCACTGACTGGGCTGTGTACTAGACGTATGCTTCTCGTGCGATGTCTCTCGCGCCGTCAGTTGCTAATGCTTCCGCAGATGTCAAGGCGTCGGGAAGTTTATCGTGGTTCTGGAGATATTTCCATACATCATATGGGCAGGTATGTACCTACTAACTCTACAATCGAGCTCATCTGACGCGTCCTTAGCGTTCTCCGGTCTGCGGACGTACGCACTGAGCCAGCGGAACACCTTCATCGGCTTGTTCGTTGCCTTTCTGTCGTTGGTACCGGCGGGCATCAATGCCGTGAGTGTAGCCCACATCATGCCCGTTCGGTCCGTGGCCAAATATGACCCAGTACTTCCTGTCAACGTTCACGTTCGTGAACCTGGATCCTCCTTCAAACTGCACAGCATTTTCGGACATCACGGCAGATCTCAGCAAAACGTATGATTGTGACCTATACAGTGTGCCGTACTGAAGCTGACTGTGGCCCCTCCGTAGGTGTACGTTGTCTGAAATCCCACCTGCGGTGCGATGATAAGCGGAGCTGACACTACGACCGCCGCAGTAACGATCGTCTCGCGCACATCCCTGATCGCTGCAGACGTGTTCGTAATAGCCGTCACTTGGTGGAGCACCTATGGGATCCGGAAGCTTTCTAGACACGCGCGGCTCGGCACTTCGTTTGGAACGCTGCTAATGAGGGACGGTGAGTAATACTCCTTGAGACTGTCGCATCCGCCGGCTCACCGCATTCGTTCTCTATAGGAACGATATACTTCATGTCAGCGCTCAATGTCGTGCTTGAATGACTTTGCAATGCTGACATGACCACAGCGTCTTGCTCGCGATGAATGTCGTCCACATGACGCTGAACACCGTCAAGGTGGGTCACCGTATGATCTATGTTGGTTTATTAGCGTGCTGATCGCATTGCAATCCGCTGTAGCCCAACAATGTCGTTCAGCAAGCAAGCTATGTAACGATCCTGGAGAATCCGTATGCACTCGCACATGCGTCTACTGCGCAGACGGCGAAACTGACCTAACACTACGTTCCATCGCTCAGCATAGCCTCCGTCCTCATCTCGCGGTTCATCCTGAACCTCCGTGAGGTCGACCAGCTAGGCCCCGGGGGCACTTCCTTCGACAGCGCCCTTCCGTCCTTCGTCGACTCGCGCAAACAGGAAGGGACACTGCGCTTTGCGTCACGCAGTTTCGCTGACGAGTTCTCCGCGCCTCTTGGTTTCGGGTACGAGGACGGGGAGGACGAGGACATCGACACCGACGTGCTCCACGGCAGCGAGCTCGACGACGGCATAACGGGGAGAGCGAGCCGGGGAGAGGTCGAGTTGAAGGAGACTGTGATGACGTCGCCGACGTCCTTGACTGGCTTGACTCTGGTTTCGGTGCAAGGCTGCAGCTCGTCCGCGCCGGCATCTCCTTCGGATCTGCATGCCATATCATAACTTCTGAGTCTTCTGTCCGCATAATCATTGTACAACAGTTTCATCAACAGGATAGACACGTCGGGCGACGATATCTCGGTGAACGGTCTCGACTCTCAGACTCTACAGTGAACCGTATGTTTGTCAGGGAGTGCGCTCTATCAAGTCCTCCGACAAATTCCGTATGAGAAGCTTCCGGAGCGCAGATGTGTCTATATCATATACAGTATAAAATTACATGGTGTACCAGATGCAGGAGCCGAGAGACCGTGAACAGAGCGGAACAGAGCACGACACGGGGTAAGAAAGATGAACCTACGACGGACTGGGTCGTATGAAGATGACAGAAAGAGAAGGAGAAGGAGACCAAAGATGAGGGGGATGTTTGGAGAAGATGGTATGGACTATGCGTATATCCTACGTGCAGCAGACTGGAGTGGCGGGCAATGAGCGTGAGTGGGTGGACGAGGGTATGCTATGGGCGGAGAGATCCGAGGTGAATGGGCAGACAGCAGCGCGCGAAAATAGTACAGCGAAGGAGATGAAACCTGGGACTGGTAGAAATGCAGGGGCAGCAAGCGGTTCTTTAACTCATGAGACGCTCGCCCCACACTAACCGCTGTCTGTGCGCGCGAACTGCTCCGCGGAGGGTTATGTATGCGATCCAGATACATGCGCAGAGTACGAGTGCGAACACGGTGCGCTGGGCATCGTCCGATGAGTACACATGCATGTGGGGAGCAGGCAGGATGCTGACTTACGACAAGTGCCTTCCATCTCTTGCTTACAGGAGCGTTGGGCGTGAATATGATAGTACGGAGCCGTTGTGACACAGGCGTGTTGAGCCATTCCAGAGAAGCCATAAGCTCTTGTGCCTAAGCAAGATATACGTCAGCAAGCGCTCCCTGCCGAAGGGACACGAAGAAGCTCACCTTTTCTCGACCACGGTCGTACACTTTGCGTATATCACGGATCTGGGAACCGACTTCAGGTAGCTGTTCCTCGAGTTCGACAAGAACAGCCAAGTCTTCGTCCAGGGTGTCCCTGACGTGGGGCACTGTATCCTTCAGGGAGAACTCTGTTCGGTCGCGGGTTTGCTGTAGATGGCAGCGTCAGCGAGCCGCTGGGATCGTGAGTGGGTCATCACGCACCTGAATGCCAGTGAAGGCCTCATGAAGGAGGTTTTCGATTGCCCTTGAGTTGCTGAGGTCGAGTGCGAGCTTGCCCTGTTATACGGCGTAAGTCGCGGGGCCTTCCGTGCTGACGTGCGGCATATGATTGTGGCGAGCCCGGAAGTAATTCAGCAGTGAACTTTATGTACACATAACGGGACCGCGTCTGCCCCCATGTGGAGTTCTCCATGACCTAACGTTCCATACACTCCCATGCCATCCGCATCTGACTGCGCGTGAGACGCATGTGATTGTGCCATTGGCCAAACTCAAAGCATGCAGACGCCAAGTAGGCTGGACAACGCCGCCAAGCGACAGACAGATGGAGCAGGCTTGGCGGCGGAGGCAATGCCAAACAGGAGGGATGGGTGAGGAGAAAGGGAGGACTACTGACCTCGAGCTCTTTGATTTGTCGCTCGTAGCATGACGCACGTTTCGACGCGGACTCAAGAGCTGAGCATAGGTGTCTATAGAAGAGCTACTCAGGTCGCCCGCACATGCATATATGCAGACCTTTAGACATACCGTGGCTCCCAGCTCGGGGTCTCCTCCCTCTCCTGCAAGCTGCCTAGGTCGCTACTCTCGTGAAGGTGACTCGGACCTGGATCCTCGAAAGTAGAGATGGAGGACATGTCAAGGCCGACAATCGAGAGATGTGTGCTGACACAATGCGGATGCACGAAGGAGAAAGGACGAAAGAAAAGGGGGAAGAGGAGAAGGAGAAGAGGAAAGAAGAGGCGGGAGGAGGAGTCGCTCGTGGACGGGATGCATGGTCTTTATATCGACGACGCGAGACGCGGGATTCAATTAAGCAGACACCAAGTACGTAAATCCCACGTGTGCGCGAACGGCCCGGCGTCTGGCGATCGACGCGAGCCACAGATCTTCATCCGGGTCAGTGAGTGCCACCGATCTCGCCTCCTCCCTTCTCCACTCAGCAGTGATCATGGCCACCCGTGAGCAGCTCCTCAAGTCTGCACAGGCCCTCTGCGACGCCTTCGCTGCCAAAGCCGACATCCAGACGCTGCTGTCACACTTTTCTACCACCCATCAGATTTCTGCGTTCGAGCACGGCCTGCCAGCCCTCGCACCTTTTCTCGGCCGTACATTCTCAGGTCGCGACGGTGCTAATTCCGTCGCCTCCTACTTTCAGCTCCTCCAGCAGTACCTAACGTACGACGGCATGTCCTTTGGCACGTGGGTCGTCGACGCGGAGGCCCAGCGCGTCTCCGTAAAGGGCCGCGCCAAGTTCACATGGACGGAGGGCGAGGGCAACGGTCAGTCGTGGGACGAGCAGTTTGCGTACATCCTCGACTTCGATCAGGACGCGAAGGTCACGGACTACCAAGTCTGGGCCGACTCTGGCGCGGCCTACCTCGCTCGTCGCGGCGAGCTCAACAAAGTGATCGAGAGCAGCAAGGTGCGTGCTTGACTCGTCCTGTGGCGCAGGCCGAGAAGATCGAGGGCTCAGGAACGCCTTTCGTGTTCTCTCAGACTGACCCTCCTGTCTCGGGGGACGATACAAACGATCGCACTGTCTCTCGATGAAGCATTGCGGAAGGACTCGGGAGACATGGAACCCAGCTGAACTATATCCTTACCTGTAAGATCATGTTCTATCTATAACTGAGTTGTACTCGTCAAGGCGACCACAGCGCGTAGCCACACTTCCGGGTCTGTCAAGAACTGCCGATACTTATCGTCGCAAAGTCACCGGTCCAAGCAGGTCGGGCCGGACACCCATGTCTCCTGCATATTGATCTTCTGCAGAGCATATCATCCGATGCTGGCCGTTCGTGCTTCGTGCCGCAGAGCAGCGGTACGCCGGAAGATTTCTGGGACCATTGCCGAGCGGCTTTGGATGGATGGAACCTTCGCTCAACTGACGTTGGACTTTACAGGAACTCCAGAGGACCTCAGCTGACCTAGCAGCCATTTCTTGGCCCGGAACTTGGAGCATGCACGAGTCGAGTCCGTTGAGTAGCCTCGCGCTGCGTCGATGTGCGTTCTTCACTGGGCAATCATGCGCGAATGTTTACCTCCGGTAAGGTTCGTCTCCTCGTGGCACACATGTTGTGTTATTATGTCATGACGGTTGTGTAGATCATCATCCAGGCGAAGCTCGAACATCTTCCGTCGCTAGCCAGACACGCTCTCGAGCATTAGCGCAGGAATAACAGGGAATAACCTTCTCGATTGTACGTGCCATTCCGCCTCGGGACCGACGTCGTCACTCGTGGGCATGAAAAGCCGGGGCAAGCTCAAGCTCAAGGTTCGCCGAGTGGCATGTGCTGTAAGCGAAGTACTGTAAGTACTGCATGTGTTCACAGTACGTATGATCATGCGGCTGAACTCATCAATTCGCTGAGCCCCCCCATTAGAGACCAGGAACTACTTACGGGAACAACGCAGATGGCCCATCGCGACCGTTGCAGTCGACACCGACTTACGCAGGAGTGTTCGCGATTCAGCCTGAGTGACCGCGGACTGTGCAGTACTTACATCTACTATCAATACAGTTCTGCGTTGCACCTGGTCATCTATTGACGTGCCCACCGTCGCGTCGATGGCATCTGAGAGCGCAGTAGGTCCTCGTGGAACATGATGGTCGATATCGTAGTATGAAGTTGCAGTTGGGCGATGGTTGTCGTCGCGTGATACAATGTTCGTTGTACCACGGTCATGCTGCAGTAAGCGAAGAGGCTGACGGAGATGCAGATATCACTGAACGAAGGCATGACCGACTAACAGGCAGCCCCCTCTGGGCTGTCCACCTAGGAGGAAGTTCCAGAGTTTGCTGAGCCGCTAGCGTCGAACTGTCTACCTGCTTCTCGGAGCAGTTGCGCGGGTCAGCCCCGGCTGTATGGTGGCATGCATCACACATGGATATGACCCCGAGAAATTACTCCATTACGTTACTATCGCTACACATTATGATACATCGTGTCGTAGGTCATGAGGAGACGTCTCCTAGCCGCATGAATGAGTGAAGTCTTCGTCGTGAATTGTCATCACACCGGTCGACGGGGATGTGGCAGTTCGAGTCTTCTACTGGAAGGAGGTGCCCTTGGCGGCCTTGACCCAGGCGGCGTCAGCGTCGGGGAACTGGAACGCCATCACACCTGCGCTCCAGCCCTTGGCCTTCGCCTGGTCGACGCACGTGCCGAGCGTCGCCGGGTCGATGAACCCGTTCGTCGCGTCGGCAGCCGTGCCGGGCTTGCCAATGACGAGCTTGTTGAGGTCGACGCCGTTGGCCGCGATCTCGAACACGGACGAGCCAGGGAAGGCACCGCCAGACGTGTTCAGGAGACCCTCGCAGTCCGTGTAGAGGCCCTGGTTGTAGAACTGGATGTTGTACTGAGGGTGTGTCAGCGTGGAGCCGTCAGATCTGACCCGGACGAGAGCGGACGCACCCAGTCGATGAGCTGGCCAACGTTCTTGTTGACCGTCAGGTACGCGCCAGCAGCGAACTGCTGGTTCGGCGACAGCCACGGGGCGAGCGGCGCGTGCGTCAGGAGGAACTGGCCCTGCGGCAGCGTCTGGCGAAGCGTCTGCGTGAACGTCGTCACCCACGCCTCGGCCGCGCCGTCGCCCTTGTTCATCGCCTCCAGGTCCTCGTAGTCGACGTCGATGCCGTCCAGCGCGTTCGCGGTCACGAACTGCGCCATCGTGTTCGCCGTCGCGACAGGGTCCGCGCCCTGCGTCGTCGGCTTGTCCGTCTCGCCGAACGCAGAGACGATGATGTTGATGCCCGCCGACGCGTACTCCGCCTTCTTGGCCGCACGCTGGTCGGCGGGGAGCGCGGCGAACGCGCCAGCCTGGTCGAGCGCGCCGTTGAGCGTCAGAAACGACAGCGCAACGACGTTGTAGCCCTGTGGGAGAGCTCCGTCAGTGACCGTCGACAGTCGGCGCATCCAAGCAGCAGACACTCACCGCAAGCTGGGCAGCAGGAGGCAGCACATCGGCGGACACAAACTTGTCCGTGTAGATGACGAATGCCGGGCTCGGTGCCGTAGCACGCGACACCAGCGGCGAGACGTTGTTGTGGACCGGAGCAGCAAGAACGCTGCTCACGGACGCCAGCGCCAGCGCGGCAGAGACGGAAGAGATCATGCGGGTGAAGGAGAACATCTCTGGGACGTTAAACAAAGAAAAAAGGGCGTGGATGTAAAAAAAGCCGACTAGCGGACTTGAGAAATGTGAAGACGAAAGTAAGTAACGAAAGCGGGGGTGAGGTGCTCCAGCACCCCGCAGCTTACCTTATATACTCGCAATGTTGGACTCCGGGCAATGCTGGATATCCATATGTCCGAAGGGCGTACCGCTCGCTGTGTGCTGTAGCAGGAGACGGACATCAGGCATAGCCATCGCAGAGTCTGCAAGCGCCGCGACGAGCTGATGGTTGATGTGTCCCTCCGCCGTCGCCATTCCAGGCCTGTGTGCGCCATGGTCCATAGTTGGCATGGTAGAGGTGCAGTGTCGCATAGGGTGAATTGTCTGCAGAGCTCATAGCCTCACATCGCCTCATAGTTGACAATTCGGATAGTTGGGGCCGATTCGATGGCCACTGTCGTCTGAAGTCTCCCACCATTAACAACCACAGCACCTGTTGCATCATCACCCTGACAGAATCATCGCTGTCAGTGCAAGGACAGACAGCGGTGAGACGATGCCGGACCAGGCGGCCGGACCCCGGTGTTGTTGAAGTCGACCCGCGCACACCGACTTTCCGAGTTACTGCCATTCAGACTTGAGAACCGCCCTTGTCACGAGATCAGACGAACGCGGGGTCACTCACGAGTGATATCGTTTTGATGGACGGAGTCGGGCGGACGAGAGGAGGGCAAGCAGGGGCAACTTCATGAGCTGAGCGAGCGTCTATGTACGCGTATCCACGAAGATGGCATCGCCACAAGCTTCCTTGCCAGCTCGCCGCTCCCTCCTCCAGGCTCCTCCTCTGCTGCTAGCGTATCAGTGGCGTGCTTCACTCGATCCACAGAAACCGTACACTATCGAGCCTCGACAGCTGAGGAAGTGGAGACTAATGGTATAGTGATCGTAACTCTGTAGTATGTAATTGTCATTTAACTCAACCACGCCTCGTCGTCAGATCTAGATCGGTTGAGTCGTTACTCTCACTGATCATTCCGCATTCATCCGGATCCACGGCCCCTGCGGAACTTCAGTACAGGTTTGACACGTTGGTATCAAGTGCTGACCTCGATACAGTTACGTATATCAACCAGTTACCGCGAGACGCACCAAGATGCGCTCATCATTGAAACGATCTAGTCACTCCCGTCGAAGGCGTCAAGTCCACCGGAGCCCATGGCGCTACGCGAAGCGGCAGGACGGTATAATGTTAGTTCACGACTGGTACTGGCAGTCAAGATATGGACTCTCGAGGGAAGTACAAGGTATAGCGCACTTCCTGCAGGCTCGTTTTGCCGGCGGCGGGCAACACTCTCTACTACATCATGCAAGATTGTTTCGGCCGTCACGGGCGCGAGATGAGCATGGCATCGGATGCTCCTCTCGCTCTCGTGTTTCAGCCAGCGATGGAAGTTGCCTGGACTTTGTGGCCCGTGTGGGCAGGTGGATCCCGGCACGGCGCCGCCTTGAAACCTAACACTCATGACGACCACACGGATCCCGACGGATTAATGCTGTAACGCCCGCTGCTCACAGCCCCGTGCGGAGATACTGAGGACTTTCGTTGATGGGGTGCATTGGTAGTATATCCCGTATGCGACACCTGAGGTATATAAGTAAGCTGCGGGGTGCTGGAGCACCTCACCCCCGCTTTCGTTACTTACTTTCGTCTTCACATTTCTCAAGTCCGCTAGTCGGCTTTTTTACATCCACGCCCTTTTTTCTTTGTTTAACGTCCCAGAGATGTTCTCCTTCACCCGCATGATCTCTTCCGTCTCTGCCGCGCTGGCGCTGGCGTCCGTGAGCAGCGTTCTTGCTGCTCCGGTCCACAACAACGTCTCGCCGCTGGTGTCGCGTGCTACGGCACCGAGCCCGGCATTCGTCATCTACACGGACAAGTTTGTGTCCGCGGATGTGCTGCCTCCTGCTGCCCAGCTTGCGGTGAGTGTCTGCTGCTTGGATGCGCCGACTGTCGACGGTCACTGACGGAGCTCTCCCACAGGGCTACAACGTCGTTGCGCTGTCGTTTCTGACGCTCAACGGCGCGCTCGACCAGGCTGGCGCGTTCGCCGCGCTCCCCGCCGACCAGCGTGCGGCCAAGAAGGCGGAGTACGCGTCGGCGGGCATCAACATCATCGTCTCTGCGTTCGGCGAGACGGACAAGCCGACGACGCAGGGCGCGGACCCTGTCGCGACGGCGAACACGATGGCGCAGTTCGTGACCGCGAACGCGCTGGACGGCATCGACGTCGACTACGAGGACCTGGAGGCGATGAACAAGGGCGACGGCGCGGCCGAGGCGTGGGTGACGACGTTCACGCAGACGCTCCGCCAGACGCTGCCTCAGGGCCAGTTCCTCCTGACGCACGCGCCGCTCGCCCCGTGGCTGTCGCCGAACCAGCAGTTCGCTGCTGGCGCGTACCTGACGGTCAACAAGAACGTCGGCCAGCTCATCGACTGGGTGCGTCCGCTCGTCCGGGTCAGATCTGACGGCTTCACGCTGACACACCCTCAGTACAACATCCAGTTCTACAACCAGGGCCTCTACACGGACTGCGAGGGTCTCCTGAACACGTCTGGCGGTGCCTTCCCTGGCTCGTCCGTGTTCGAGATCGCGGCCAACGGCGTCGACCTCAACAAGCTCGTCATTGGCAAGCCCGGCACGGCTGCCGACGCGACGAACGGGTTCATCGACCCGGCGACGCTCGGCACGTGCGTCGACCAGGCGAAGGCCAAGGGCTGGAGCGCAGGTGTGATGGCGTTCCAGTTCCCCGACGCCGACGCCGCCTGGGTCAAGGCCGCCAAGGGCACCTCCTTCCAGTAGACGACTCGGACTGCCACATCCCCGTCGACCGGTGTGATGACGATTCACGACGAAGACTTCACTCATTCATGCGCCTAGGAGACGTCTCCTCATGACCTACGACACGATGTATCATAATGTGTAGCGATAGTAACGTAATGGAGTAATTTCTCGGGGTCATCTCCTTGCGTGTGCATCGTCTGTTTCTGAACTACTACAGTATCAGCGGTCGCTTCATTTGAGGATGATACGTCATCACGACGTGGAAGTCGCTTCCACAATGGTTTATCCATTGCGAGACATACCACCAACAGGTTACACGTGCGAGGTGCATGCCTAAGGATGAAGCAATTTGTGTCCTTCCTGTGTCTGAGAAGTCAAAGTGAGAGCAAATGGGGACTTCGGTACATCTCTGGAGCAAGCGTAGTCGGGAAAATGATGGTCCAGCGGTTTATAACGTAGCCAGGGGCACCGCCTGAGGTAGGGTAATTTCAACATCTGTCCAGTGTATGCCCAATCGGTACGGTGCCACGTCCGGGAATGCGACGCCATCTGCGAATCCAATCTTATGAGCGATGCGCCTGCGCTGCTTATCCTCCTCAGAGTTGGGCACCGGTTCCTTCGGCTTCAATAGCCCTTCGCAGCGGAATGGCTTGGCACGGCCCCTGTAGTCGGTGCAGTCGAGGACATGCCACTTCGGAGCTGCGACAAGGCCATCGTATGTTGCGTGTGAAGACCCTTCGAGGGGTGGTTGAAAGAGCTTCACATGAGGGAAGTGCGCTAGGCTCGCTGGTATAGCGGGTAGCCAGGAGACCGGCTTGATCAGGGCGGCGAAACATGGGTCGGAGGAGAACTCGACAGGTGAGAATGAGATGGCGGGATAGACGCGGACTTCGGTGGCGTCTGGATGGTCCAGAGAGGGTGTAAAGATGAACTGGGCGAGTTCCCGTGGAAGACCCCAGTACGAGCGCCCTACGAATGTCATCAGTATGGAGTCCGTTCCATATGTCGCTTCAACTTGTACCATTGACAACCGCAGCGAGACTTGAGGCGTATGCACGCGTTACACGATGGCACTCCGGCTCGAATGGGTTCGTAAACTCGCCCGGAGATATGGCGAGCTCGTCGAAAGGACCTGCAAACATTGTTCTCCTTCAGCACATGAAGAAGCATTGACCATTTAGCTGGCAGGTAACGATACATACCTATCGGAGTATCTGTATAACGCAGTAGCGTGATAGAGCCGCGACCACCACGGAACGCCTCTTGGGTCGTGCTCATCTTGTACAACAAGGTTTCTTGAGCTGGAAAGAAGTTTATGGGTAACGTCTCTCCAGGGTCTGGGCGATGGGCGATGGACGTAATGAACCACCAGGCCTGTCATTGGTTGAGTGCCCGCACAGCTTTGTCCAGGGGAACTGTAGTAACGCACCTCTGCTTTCACTGTCCATGGGGCCGGAGTAGGTCGCATCTCGTTGGGGCGTGCGGGTTCAGCTTCTGTGGTCATCTGGAGGGATGTCTTTCTTGTGTCTCTGCTTGGTGGTAGTCTGAAGATAGGAACAGGTCCTGGTGGGTTGTGATAGTCACGGTGGCAACTTAAGTTGAGCGCGTGAACTACGTTTGTGTGCTTCTCGGTGATACGGCCTCGACTTTTCCGCTTGCAGCTGTACTCTGCCACCGATTGCCGGATGGCACACCCTCATCCAACCCAGCACGCAGTAAAGGAGTTGATCTTATATTATATGAGTGCTACTTACCATCCAAAGAGCTCATACTCCAGCTCTGTGAGGTGAACTGGTTGAGATCAATGCGTAGTGTACCGGGCAGAATTGTTTTGGGCGAGACTGCCGGCAGAAATGGCAATGGCAATTGCCATAGGCTGGCAGTTGCCTGGCGAATAACTTAGCGCCTGGTACCACATCCGCTAAGTTGACACCTGGAGCAGCACCTAAAGCAACCCAGAATTGTCTCGAGAGCATCTATCATCAATGCATCGCTCTGTAATGGCAGCCCCAGGACGGACTCAGTGCGAAAATTCGCAAGTTCATCGTCTTCGTCACTGAGAATTACCAAATATGGATATAGACGCCGTACTTCTGCCACATTCTGCCCAGCGATGAGCCCGGCAGATATGGCAAATGCCGCTGGCAATTGCCACTGGCGAATTGGCAGCATTCTGCCAAGTACATTATCAATGCGGCGCGGCGCCGGCCGCCAGTGCATCCAAAGCTGTGCCCGGAAGCAATGCAGTCGGCAAGCGCCTGCAAGCGCCCGCATATCTCGGGACAGACGCCTCAGGCACGTGGCTTGTAGGCAGTTCACTTATGTCAGCACAGTGGCTGCTGGGACTGTACAGTTCTACCCGATTTGTCGAGAGGTAACTTTCACTTACCCGATAGCAAGCACGCCGCCGTACTCAACGCCCCCTCCAATAAATCCCTCAAGATGGTGAGTATTTCTGCTTCGATGAAGTGCTGTCGGCATGCTAATTGTGCTTGTAGACGAAGCGCACTCGCAAGGTCGGCGTTACCGGCAAGTACGGTACTGTGAGTGTTGTTCATTTGCAGGATTGGCCTCAGGAAGGAAGGGAAGCGGTTTGGGAATTCGGTGCTGACGACTGGTTATCTGCATGGGTAGCGTTACGGTGCCTCCCTGCGTAAGCAGGTCAAAAAGGTGCGTTCAGTCCCGCTTACTCGTGCACCAGCATATTGAAGGAATGTCCCGCGTAGATGGAAATCACCCAGCACGCACGGTACACCTGCACTTTCTGCGGCAAGGTTCGTATTCATGGTACTCGCGCGACACTTCCGTGGATTTTGACTGGCGGTTTGGAAAAACAGGACTCCGTAAAGCGTCAGGCTGTGGGCATTTGGAACTGCAAATCCTGCAAGAAGGTCATCGCGGGTGGCGCGTGGACCGTCTCAACAACGGCGGCGGCAACTGTGCGCAGGTGTGTGACTAGTGGCTTCACCGCGGGGGGGACATGTCCTGATGTTTCTGGCAGCACTGTTCGTCGTCTTCGGGAGATCACGGAGGCGTAATGTTTCACGGTCGCATCTCACATGTCGTGTTTTCCTTCCTCTATCCACGCATATGTATGTTCCACGCTATGAACATCGATACAGCCCCATGTCGCCATTGTATTCTACCATGACATCAGGATCGAAATCGGCGGGCATACGGCAAGAACAGACAGATCATCACCGTTTATTCCGAATATATAGACAGACAGTACAGGAAGGTATGGACACGCGAACGAATCAAGTGCAAGGTGTGAATACATGTTAGAGATCCGCGCTGCCTGTATGGGCATCTACATGGGACTCTTGGTCCTCTTCATCGGCATCACCATCTTCATCTTCATCTTCATCTTCATCCTCATCTTCGTCCTCGTCGTTTTCATCACTCTCACTCTCATGGAAAGTGAGGGAGATGAACTCGTCCCCGAGCTTCCCATCTTCAGCCGTGATCTGACGAGAGCTGGACGCACCATCAGTTTCCACAGCAGAATCTGGCCCAGCTGAGGAAGTAGTTCCAGACGAAGGTTCGGTACTGGGTCCAGATGTTGAGACGGGTGCCTTCCGGTTGCGATTGGCGCGAATGACGTGTGGTAGCTTGCAACCCCTGGTCGTACACTGGCCCTTCTCTGCGAAGTCGGGACATTCACGGACATGCTGTTTGTCGCAATCGAGCCCCTTCTCGCAGTAGCCAAGCACAGCGAAATCGCGGCAGATGCCTTCGCGCGGCCCGACGTGCACATGAGGGAAGGGGCAATTGGGCCGGTTGCAGCGTCCGTTGTTGGCGAAGTGGACGCAAAGAGGTGTGCGCTCGGGAGTCGGGTCGTGCGAGAGAGCACACGTTTCGGCAGTGTGTGGACATGTGCCCTGCAAGAATGGCCAGCAGATAGCGATCTTGGATGGGTCGTGCTGGTACATGCATGTGAGGCCTCGGTTGCAGGAACCTGATATAATGTCAAAGGTGCGAGACGTCGCATCCAACTCGTTCGTGAAACATCGAAGTAGTCGGACAGAGACGTACCTGTTGTAGTGAACCGAGGACAGGGCTTATCGGAGTACTTGCGCTTGGCATTCAGACGACGTGACCTAAGTGCAACAGTAAATGTGCGATGAGACGGCCGCCAGGACGAGGGGACAGACTGGTATTGCTTCCGAGTGTTGTCGAGCGTCAAGTTGCGGTTCATTGCTCGTCCTCTCCTGGATGTCTTCGGTTTGTACGTCCGTGCTGCACTCATCATGGTCCCTGCCTTGTTTCGTACGAACGAAGCGTGACCTGCTGAGCGAGGTGCAGGCAAGGCACTCGTCGATGGCGGCTTCGATGTAGGTTTCGGTACTGTTGCACAATGCAGTCAGGACAGAATCGTTCACTGTACGACGCCCAAGGTATCCGAGCAGGTCGTGCTTCAAGCGGAACAAGAGCGACTACGATGTCCCTAGACAACTATAGCACGGACTTTCCACCACTTGGAGCAAACTGCAACGTCCCATAGCATTGTACAGGACATGATAGAGCGTGTGAGGACTTACGATCTTTGCGGACGAGCGAACGGCCCGAGGATTCAAACGCAATACCATCGATGATGACATCACGTTTCTCCTCGGGTACCGTCGAGGGTTGTCGCGGAGCGGGCCTTGGCGCAGTAGCAGCTGATGAGGGAGGCTTGAAAGTCTTGACTGAGGACTTGTAGTTCGGGTTCACATATACATTGTTGCGAGGGCGGGTCGGAACTGGACCACCTGAGGGACGGGGTGCTGGTTGCCCGGTCTGATGACGGTTAATCGCACCTGCCAGATTGTTAGCATTGAGCGAGGAAGCCCGCGACGACCGAACGTACCTCTCAAGCGTTCGATTTCGAGCTTGAGGGCGGCAGCGGATGTCGAGGGCGTATCCATGGCGGTGGTTGAAGGGAAAGATGATGTGAGTAGCTCCCAAGCGGCATGCTGACCGTATATGGAACTTGCACCCAAGCCACGCCTTCTCCGGCCTCCGCACCGCGTCTGCTGTACCCCGTCTTCGTGTCCTAGCCCTTCGTTCTGGCATCCATGAGCAGGATACCACCTTCTGTGCTGTACCTGACAATCTACAACCCAACGCTCAAGCCCGACTTACTCGACCCAGACAACGAAGATGCTGAGGAGCAGGCGCATATCCTGTTCTACACTGCGCGAGAGCATGCCGTGTCGCGGGATCGGATGCTAAGACAAGTTGGCCTCGCGAAGGCTCTCGTGAACTTCTCAGAGTGAGTGTACGTATTTAGCTGTGAGATGTCTTGAGCCATCTCTCATGACGGCGATAGAATGTTCAATGCAGGAGTACCCTGCGAGAACGTACATTCGCAGGCGAGACGTATGGTCATGTTCTCACCTGAGCCGAACTTTTGGATACATGCTGTGAGTTAGCTATCTGCCACTGAATAGTCCATGGACTATTAGGAAGCGGTACTGAGCTCTAGGAGGTCGCCCGCTACAATTCCTCACTAATCATCGTCTACTTAGTGCTATGAGGTTGCCAAGACCCCGAGACTTACCCCTGCCAGCAACAAGAGCAAGGATCCCAAGGGCAAATCGAAAGCGAAGGAGAAGGAGCAGCAACAGCCTACTCGCACTGTCCAGTACGATTATCACGACGGCTCCGTTCATGACATCGCCTTGCGGACGCACTTCGAGCGCGGATACGAGGAGTTCAAGGTAAGCCAGTCGTATCCCGATTGGGTCCTGAAGCTGAAGCTATCTTAGCTACTGCATGGTACCTTCGAATCCATCATTTCTAGCCTAGGCCAACAAGCACTTGAATTGCAACTGGAACGTTTCTTCACCGTATGGGCGTGGAAGTGGGATACGGAAGACGACGATTTCGCGACACACCTCGGTATGTGTGTATAATCTTGTTGTAGGATGTGACTCTCAAGGAGTGCAGGTGTACCATTGCACCCACTACACGCGAAACTCACTCCGCTATTGGACAAGTTCGCGTCCGCCCTGCCTGACGAGCTCATGACATTCGCGTTGATCCCTCCATATGTCATCCCTCCGCGTACACCTAAGTACCCTCCTGCCCTCGTTCGATACATCCTCGCCCGAATACCTCCCCCACCAACCCCAGTTCCACGCAACAAGCCCAGTGCCCCTGCGACCTCCGCGCCTGAATCCGGACAAGCCAGTGGACCGGCCACATCCTCTGACCAGCAGTCGACTGCGAACACCGAGGGAGGTTTCACGATGCCTATACCCATGCCCACCATGCCCGCCATGCCGAATGTGAATTTCAGCCTAGACATGAAGAATGTCAAGTGGAACTGGCCTACATACCTCACCTTCGGAAAAGGCAGCGGAGCGCCGAAGTCCGTCCCTTCGATACCTCCTTCGCCTTCTCCCATGCCGATTACACTAGCAACAGTCGTAGATCCACCGCAAGATCCGCAGACTTCAGCGAATGACGATGGGCTTCGACCGACCGGCGTGCGCCGGGAGACATTGGACGTCGACACCGCGTCTCTGCTTGAGGCCATCAGCACGGAAAGCATGGGCTCGTATACGCGCGCCGCCTCTCCAACGCCATCTGCACTATCGAAGAGCTCTCAGTTGGGGGATTCGGGCACACAGAGTACTCTCAACACAGGCGGCAACGTCTCGCCTGTTGATGGTGCAGATTCTCCAGCCGGCGCACAGGACGCTATACCTGATGTGATGCATCCGCCGCCATCATTACCTCCGATAGAGATCACAGCACGCCCTCCACGGTCATTCCTCGCGTCGACTGTGCATCTAGCAAATCCATCCGATGATCATACTACCCAGAGAAAGCGTGTTCTACATCTTACTGTGCGTGCTGGAAGCTTGTGACCGCCCTGCAACTACTGACAGCCTGACAGCAAGGCGAATACACTGTAGCGATTGTCGTGGACATGGACTATATCTTGGATCTTGCACGGCTAGCCGACGACACGGTCGCATTCATAAGGAGCATAGACGAACTCGTGACGAATCAGGCCCAGTGAGTGTTCGCTTTGTGTTCGTTCAAAAATCACTTGCTGACGATATAACAGGAATAAGGATCAGCAACTGCCTTCGGCAGCCAAGATCTTGCAGCCGAAGGATAGATACATCATCGCAAAGGATGAGTATACTTCGAACTCTGCGGCAGGATTCACTTCTCGATCAGAGCATCTCTATAACGGGCAGCAGCTCCTCCGAAGGTTCGTCGGCCTCCTTAGCTTGAGCCTTGGTGTATATCGTGACAGTTTGGTATGCTCCACAGCGGCTTGGACGTTTTAGAAGTCTTTTCCCGTGGCCAGAATCCTCAGCATTGGCACATCGGCAGGCGAGGTCTGGGTGTCACTGCCGACGGACGTCAAGTAGAAGGCGAGGTGTTCATGGAAGTTGCTCGGAAGGAGACAACTTTGGCGGATGTGGACAACGAGCTTGCTGGGGTGGTTAGGCGGTTTGTCGAGCAGGCGTAATTCGTGTACGGACTGTCGATCGCATAGTAGATCCTGGATTGTAACCTCTGCGTCCCATGAGGCCTGAGGAATAGCGGAACTCTGTCCAATCGGATACCCGCACAATACATATGTATTGTTGTTGAAGGGGTTCAGATCTGTTTGCGCTGTCCACGGGCGTCTACTGAGAGGCGCTTCTAGAGAGTACGCGTCGAAGTCGAGTGGCATTGCATCTGCAGACTTTTACCTCTGCTATCCTGCCACGACCACTAATGCTATGCTGACGCCGCCGTCTCCCTCGAGTTCTCCCTCACTGACCCCAAACGACCTCACGAATAGTCGCAAGAGACAACGCTCGTTATCTATGGCATCAGAGGCTTCCACATCTTCGCCAAAACGTGCGGCCTCGCAAGACCCGCAGGCAGCCCAACCATCTAATGACATGACCCCTTCTATCCCTCCAGTGGCAGGCGCGGACGCCAGCGACGACATCGACGCGTATATGGCCGAACAGGGCGAAGACCACGGTGTGGCCGTACGACCTGCCGCAGGCACGGAGATCTCGCAGCAGGAGAAGCTGAAGCTGGTGGAGGATGCGCTGAAGAGACACATGGCTGTGGGCGAGACGTGGTACGTTGTCTCGCGCCGATGGTTCCAACGATGGAAGAAGGCGATGACCGGTGAAGAAGACAAGGAGGGTCGGGTGGAAGAGGCACAACTCGGACCGGTGGATAACACGCCGCTCTGTGGATCGAACGGGGAGGTTACGTCTTCCCTGGTCGAGCACGTCGATTGCGAATTTGTTCCTGAAGATGTTTGGAAGCTGTTTGAGCAATGGTACGTCCGATCTCCTGCGCAGGTGTGTAGAGTGTGGTGTGGCGAGCGCTGCGCTGCAGCCCGTTAGAGTCGCTATATGCTGCGAGTGTACATCGCAGGCAGTTTTATCATGATGGTGTCAGCCAGTGCTCCAGATCTGTACTAGAGCTCCTTGCATACGTTCTGCATGCACGCTGCGAAGATGTCGTGAGGATTTTCCCGCCCGACTGGCGGGGGACGCCCCTACTAGTATATTCACTGACATTTACTGGTACGCTCCGCGAACCTTATGCTCACAGTATTCGTTGTCGCAGGTATGGACCATCGCCGATCCCACTACCAAGAAAAGTCATCGAGCGTGGAATTACGAAGCTGGCCACTCTCGAACTCCACCCCCCGAGGTTCCGTGTCCAACTACTAGTTCCTGCAGTAATCGGTCGTTCCTCACCTCCCAAGGTGGTCACTGTGTCTTCAACCGACAAAGTCGGCGACGTCATTCACACTTTTGCCGAAGTGCTCTCCAAGGAGCAAGCCGCCATCGGCAGGTATCGTGTGTGGAGGGTACCATCCAATATCACATCGGACAGTACTATGCTTGTCAGTGCGGACGCCTTAAGGACCCATGGTGCCAGTATACTTGAGGCGAATGACGAGAGGACTGTGGAAGGCGAGCTCGTAGGATCGGACGAATCGTTCGTGGTGGAGTTCGCTCAAGGAGGACAGTGGGTCGTTGATGCCTCACAAGTGCCCTCTCCATCCGCGGCGCGGTCTCTGCCACTCCCGCCGCCGCCGCCCACACAGAATGCCCCCTTGTTCAACTCAGGGTCGGACTTCTTCGCTCAACTCCAAGAGAAGCTTCCGCCAGCGGTGGGGTCGACGTCTACCTCTCCTTACAAGTCTGGAGCAGTCGCATCTATCAACAAGTCTGGCTCTTCCGCTCGCGCGAAGGTGCAAGAACCGGGAACGATGGGCCTGGGAAACATGTCAGTCCATCCAAGCGCATACATGTAAAATGACATACTCACGTATAGGCTATCTCAAGGGGCAACACTTGCTTCATGAATTCCGCAATCCAGTGTCTTGCGCATACGCCTGAACTTATGGATTACTTCCTGACGGGCGTGTACCAAGAGGAGCTCAATCCTGACAACCCTCTTGGCATGCATGGACAGGTCGCGCAGGCATTCGGAGCCCTGCTGATGCGTCTATGGGATAGGGATTCCGCCATGTCGTCGTACACACCGCGTGAGTTCAAGCAGACACTCCAGCGGTTCGCGCCACAGTTCAGCGGGTATCAGCAGCATGACTCTCAGGAGCTCATCGCGTTCCTCCTCGACGGCTTACATGAGGATCTCAATCGAGTGCTGAAGAAGCCGTACGTGGAGAAGCCGGATTGGGAGGGCGGAGGAGACAAGGAGCTCGTTGAGTTCGCGAACGTATCCTGGGAGGGGCACATGAAGCGCAACGACAGCGTTGTTGTGGATCTGTTCCAGGGTCAGTATAAGAGCACGCTGGTTTGTCCGGAGTGCGAGAAGGTAAGCACGGACAACAGGTCGTTGAAATGTGTGTGCTGACCAGAAAAAACAGGTGTCCATTACATTCGACCCGTGGATGTATCTCACGCTACCACTTCCCGTTCAGAAGAAGTGGAATCACGACATCCTCTATATTCCCTGGGATCTTGATCAGCCTCACGTCAAGGTATGGGTGCTCTGTGTTGCTACGCTCTTATGTTTGCTCACCGATCATCAGGTTCCTATCGAAGTGAACCGAGATTCCTCCTTCAAAGACGTTCGCCAACTGCTGGGCAGATGGATGGATGCGAAACCTGACAACGTAGGTGCTCGGATCCGTGCTTTTGTTTTCATTATTACTCATCCCGTGCAGCTCCTCACGCTAGAGATCTTCAATCACCGATTCTACAAGAACCTCGACGACAATGTCATGTGTGACGAGATGTCCGACAACGATGTCATCGTCTGCTTCGAACTACCCTGTCATGCCCAGCAGAGTAGGACGTACAAGGCTCACCCTGACGACCCGTTCATCGTTCCGGTATTCGCCACAGAGAGCACGCCGTCTCGACCCAGCTACGGTCGCGGATCGAACTTGTTTGGGTATCCCTTCATCACCGTCATCACGCAGGAGCAAGCGAAGGATCCCGAGGCCATATATGACGCCGTTGCAGACCGATTGCAGCGTTGGACAGCGCACGCTCGTGATCTCTACAACTGGGTCGCGGGCCGCCCTGATGAGATGGAACCGGTACACATCCCAATCTCTGGGCAACCAGTCAAGGACACTGTCACCGAGATCAGGGAAGGCGGCGAGGTTGTTACACTCGAGGAAGAGGTACCCGAGGAAGGTGACATCGTCGACGAGAAGGCGACCGTCGTCCTGCAGGCGGACGAAGATGCCGACATGGAGCTGAACGACGGTGTTCCACACAGAAATGGCTTCAAGCGCGATCTCTTCCGCCTGCGCGTCCAGAAAGGCAACCAGCCTTACGGCGTTGGCTACAACACCTTCGCGTCGTCGCCGGGTCGCTACGAGACCTGGGAACAGCGCGCCGGGTCTTCCAAGGACGGTGTCTTGCTCCGACCGGACGACGTGTTCTTCGCAGAGTTCGACGACCCCGTTAAGTGCTACTACTTCGGCGACGATCGTTCACGCTACGAATATGCTCTCTGGGAGAAGTTCGAGGAGTTTGTGCACCCAGAGCTCGCCGCGTCACGTAAGGCGGTGTCAACTCAAAAGCAGAAGGGCATCACGCTGCAGGATTGCCTGGACGAGTTTACGCGCGAAGAGAAGCTCGGCGAGGATGACCTCTGGTACTGCCCGCGCTGCAAGAAGCACCAGCAGGCAACGAAGCGGATCGATCTGTGGAAGGTGCCCGACGTTCTTGTCGTCCATCTCAAGAGGTTCAGCAACAGCCGGATGCTCAGAGACAAGATCGATACGTTCGTCGACTTCCCCATCGATGGTCTCGACCTTTCTTCCATGGTCGGAGAACGAACAGTGGGTCAGCGTTTGCAGCAAGATGGAGTCGACGTCGAGGCTCTGGGTCTCCACGACCTGGAGGAACCCTTGCTGTACGATCTCTTCGCGGTAGACGAACATTTAGGCGGGCTCGGAGGTGGACACTATCGCGCCTACGCACTGAATCATGTCACTGGCAAGTGGTACCATTTCGATGATTCTCATGTCAGCCCCTCTAGACCGGAGGCTGCCGTGGTGAGTGCCCAGTTGTCCTCACTTGCGTACCCGAGCTGAGATATGAGCGTTCGCAGAACTCGAATGCCTATCTGCTCTTCTATAGGCGCCGCACCAGTCGGCCGCTTGGTGGAAAGAGCCATGAGAAGGTCGAGTTGGCGCGGGCTCGCCCTCACGCGGAGGTGGATGTAACGCCTCGTGAAGAGGTCCAGCTCCCTACTCCCCCAAGTGAGGGTTCGGTTTCTCGCGGGGAACTCTCCGCCGGGAGCGTCCCACCCACTATCCTTGAGTGGCCTACTCCAAACTCCATGGTTCCTTCTTCGCCAAGCTCTCCGCCACCGCCGTTAGAGAGCCTGCCCCCTTCATTCGACGAGGCCCTTTTCGACCCCATTTTGCAGGCGGATGGCCTCGCGGGTCTTCCTTCGACGCAGTTGGAGTTCCCTGACCCTTCATCCCGAGGATCGCCATCATCTATCGACGCCGAGCCTGATGACGACACCGACGGGCCATTCTATCAGCCCGACCTTGACGACGACAACATGGAAGAGTTCTCTCAAAACTCGCTTCGGCTTCGCAAGGCGAAATTCCCGGGAGATGACTCAGTCGACGAGGACGAGGGGGTGGATGACGACACGGACGTTCTGATGACCCCCGCTGAATCCGAGCTGGACGAGAACGAAAGTTCTTCGTCGAGATAAGCTGGCGTCGTCACACCGCCCGGCGTCGGAGACATAGCACAACTCCACATAGGCAGAGGACGCATCACGCTGCGCAACGAAGAATCGGACTGCGCTGTACAATGGCAATGGCAGTAGATAGCTAGATTCTGTGACATATAATGCGTATGCCGTACGTAAATCTTCGCATCTTGTAATTCCAATGTTCTACTTCTCATTCCCACTGTGCCCCCTCTTTGGACGGACTGATAGGGTTGTACTGACATCACTCAGAGACTGCGAGCTTTGTCCGAGTCCTTCGCTGGACGCTCGTCGACTACGTAGAGTCTGAGGCAGCCGATCTCAGAGCCGTGTTGTTTAGCCTTGTAGAGTACGCCCAGTGGCAGCCGTAGGACGATGTAGTGGTGTTTGTCGGGCCGCTCGTGGGCTTGGCCGTACGTAGAGGGGCCGCACTGGCTGTATGCAGCCATGTCGTGCTATAGATTATGGATCATCGATCCCAGCAGGTCCCCGATTCTCGTGCGCCATATGGTAGTATCTTATGGCACAGTCTATGCTTCTTGAGATCCACGGGTCCAGAAGCCGGGCCAGTCACGTCAGGCACTGGAATTCGCATATAAGCTCAGGCGGGCCGCATCGACAGTGCCCCAGTCCTTCGACTCTTACCGTCATCTCCCTGATTATGTCCATCCAGTGTGAGCACGAATTGTCTTCTTCGCAGTCGTGCTAACTGGTGATCTGACGCGGAAATCCAGCGAAGCACTTCCTGAATGATCCTGAGACCCTTGTGGTAGACTCCCTCCAGGGACTTTGCGCGGTCAATCCGCAGCTGGGACTGGACACCGAGAACAAAGGTGGGTTAGACGTGCTCGAATATAGAAGTAGACCTTCAGATCTGAAGGATCGGGTTTGCAGTCGTCTATGTCGCAAACCCCGATCGCTCGAAGGTTGCGTTGATCTGCGGCGGTGGTTCGGGACATGAACCGTCTCACGCCGGATTTGTGGGTAAGTGCCATCTCATAGTCTCTAATAACAAGGGTCTGATACTGCTGAAGGCGACGGCATATTGACTGGTGAGCCATCGAGAGCATTCATATGCGCCTTTCTCGCGCGTTAACCTTCGCTTCCATCGTAGCTGCTGTTTGCGGTAGTATCTTCGCCTCTCCTAACCCTGCCCAAGTGCGGCGTGGGATTGACCTTGTTGAGAATGAGAAGGGGTGAGTCATCATCAGTCACAGAAGTTGCACAATCTCTGATCTTTCCGTAGGACCGTCATCATAGTGAAGTATGTTTCATTTCTTGGACCAGCACGCGTCTTGCGCTGAACATGCGCTAGAAACTACACAGGAGATATCCTGAACTTCGGCCTGGCAAGGGAGCAATACTCTGCGACGCACCCTGACAAGGCAGACCGTGTCAAGTTCGTGATCGTCGGCGACGATGTCGCCGTTGGTAAAACACAAGGGAAAATTGTCGGGCGTAGGTGAGTAAGCAGATGCTCGTGGATCGTTATTGTGTCGAAATGTCTACAGAGGCCTTGCGGGTACTTGCGTCGTCTACAAGATTGCGGGTGCCCTCGCGAAGAGAGGTGCGAGCCTCGATGAGGTCTACTCGACTGCCCAGTGGGTGGCTTCGCGTGTAGGAACCATTGGCGTCGGTTTGGAGCATTGCCATGTACGTACGCATGATACTAATGCCTTCTGTCGACTGACGGCGTGATCTATGCTAGGTTCCAGGCACTGCAGCCTCAGAATCGCATCTCGGACCAACCGAGATTGAGATCGGCATGGGTATTCACAACGAGCCTGGGCATAGACGGTTGTCACCGATTCCCCCATTGCGCGACCTGCTCCCCCAGCTCGTCGAGTTCCTCACCGTTACAACCGATCCTGAGCGGTCGTTCCTGCCGTTCAAGAACGACGGTAGCGACCGCGTCGTGCTCCTGGTAAACAACCTCGGCGGCACGAGCGAGCTCGAGCTGGCCAGTGTTGCCGGCGAGGCACGCCTTGCATTGGAGAAGAAGGGAGTGAAGGTGGAGCGGCTTATTGCTGGCACGTTCATGGTAAGTGCTCGAAGTCCGAAGTTGTCACGTACCTGGCACTAGTACTGAAAGAGCGACATCGACTTTCAGACGAGTCTGAACATGCCTGGCTTCTCCATTACCACCCTGCTGTTGCCCAACGGCGCCGAGGCTGGAGCGCCAGACAGCTCGCTCCTGCTCTCGCTCCTCGACGAGCCGACGAACGTTCCCGGGTGGAAGTGGTCTTCGAACGCACCGCCGCCTGCCGCCGACAAGATCACCTCTGGAACCCAGAAGATCACGTCCGCCCTTTCGGAGGAGAATATCGTCGTGCTTCGCGCCGAGGACCCGCAGGCTTTCAACGCGGCTGTTGAGCGGGCCTGCAAAGCCATCGCCGATGCTGAGCCGGACATAACGCGCTTCGATAACATCGCAGGGGACGGAGACTGTGGCCTGACACTAAAGGCTGGTGCGGCAGGTGGGCTTGAACTTGGTCCTTCACCCAGACGACGTCGACTGACCGGCGCTTCTGGGCGTCGCCGACAGCGATTCTGAAAGGCCTACAAGAGGGCCGGATCTCGGGCGAGGATGTAACCAAGTCTGTGATCACTGTGGCGAAGGTCGCAGAGGAGCAAATGGGCGGTACGAGCGGCGCGCTCTACTCGTACGTTATCCTTGTCATCCACGTAGGTATCCGGATCATGTACTGACCTTAGTCCCCTTCTACAGGATCTTCTTCTCTGCACTCGCGCAGGCCCTGCAAGCGAACCATGCAGGTGCTCAGACGGTGTCATCTGGCCTGTGGTCTACCGCGCTTTCTTCCGCGCTCACGAAGCTCTACACGTACACCCGTGCCCGCCCGCCGTCACGCACGCTGGTGGATCCTCTTGCAGCATTCGTCGAGGCCCTTGCCAGTACCAAGGGCGGGGACTTCGCCGGTGCTGCGAAGGCGGCTGGTGATGCTGCCCTGAAGACCCGTGACCTCGAGGCGAAGGCAGGGCGGAGTGCATACGTCGAGGGAGATAGGCTCAAGGAGGAGCACGTCCCCGATCCGGGAGCTTGGGGTGTGAAGGTGATCCTGGAGAATTTGCTTGGGTAATGGTGGCCAGGACGCAGCAAGTTGAAGCAGATACTACATAAACAGCTGAGTATACCGTGTATGTACGAGTACGTTACGTAAAGGGATCTAGTTGCTTGCAGGCGCAATCTGGGCTGTTGTCTGATGCACGAGCGAACACAACCCGTGAAGACGTGTATTTATCGTTGTGGAGGTTTGAAGACATCGAGTCTGTTGTCGGGGTCTCGGAAGTGGCGCCCAAAGAACACCCGCTGCCGACGCGCGGTATGAGGAACTCGGAAGCGCCCTCACACTCAAGCATCTTGCTCCAATACTGCGTCCACCTCCGCGAGGCTTCGCCCTCAGCGACCTCATCTCACGTCGCCTCGGCATACCCGTCGCTGAACTCGGTCCCAGGAACACTCATCTCTCGCCTCCGGAACGCTCGCTCGGCTGACGAGAGACTGTTGAGTTGTCGCATTAGTTGGGATTAGCACTCGGGTCCGAGGTAAGTGTCCTTCGTCGGAAACACTACACCGTTTCTGCCTGGCCAAACCTGTGTGTGCATGTTCTGTGTGGTGGCGCCACAGTCACAGCACCCTCTTCCGTCGTGGCCGTCTCTGCAAGTCCAGCCGAAATTCATTTAAACTGCAGCCATAGCCTTGTCTGTCATCCTCATTCCCGCTAATAGTTTTCTCACACCTAGGTCCTCCAATGTCTGCACGGATGGCAATCTTGCAGCCTTTGCGGCGCACCGGTGCCGCATTTGTGGCGGCCGTTGGACGAATGGACAAGTCCTTGTCTCCAAGTGACACAATCAATCGTCTGCGGCAACACAACTTCACGTTCGCGGACTCTGCATACCTCTTCCACATCGCTCTCGCATCGTTTTGGTTATACATCATGGACGTCCCTTTCCTGCTCAAGATGATGATACCCATACTCTACATCATTGCGCTCCTCATACCGTTCACGTCGCAGTTCTTCGTCCCCGCGAGCCCCATCTTCCTCTACCTGCTCAGCTTCTTCTCGTCCAAGTTCATTCCGAAGGAATACCGCCCGACGCCATCGGTGGTGCTCCTGCCGACCTTGGAGTCCGTGCTCTATGGCGCGAACGTATCCGACATCCTCACGCGGTTCACCCATCCTATCCTGGACGTTCTCGCATGGGTACCCTACGGCGTTGGACACTACGTGATCCCCTTCGTCGTCGCTGCCTTCCTCTGGCTATTCCGGCCCAAGGAGGCGCTGCACTACTGGGCTCGCGCCTTCGGGTTCATGAACCTGACGGGTGTCCTCATCCAGATCGTCTTCCCGTGCGCAGCACCGTGGTACGAGCTCATTTATGGCCTCACCCCCGCAGACTACTCGATCCGTGGCTCTCCCGGCGGGCTTGCACGGATCGACCGGCTGTTCCACGGCAGTGGGTACACGACTGCGTTTTCGAACTCGCCGCTCGTGTTCGGCGCGTTCCCGTCGCTGCACGCGGCGGCCGCGACGATGGAGGCCCTGTTCATCTCGCACTTCTTCCCGCAGACCACGAAGTGGGTGTTCGGCTACGCAGCCATCCTCTACTGGGCAACCATGTACCTCACCCACCACTACCTCGTAGACGTCGTCGGCGGGTCCTGCCTCGCGGTCGCGTTCTTCTTCCTCATGATGCCGGAGGAGCTCAAGAGCCCCGCAGCAGCGACGTCGCCCCCCGGTGGCCTCGGCGCCGCGTCGTACCGGTCAAAGTACGCGATCTACGACCTGGAGGAGCCGCTCGTGCGGGGACGCGGCGGGCGGGGGAACGGTGCGATCATGCGCGACGCGGAGGCGTACGACCTGGAGGAGCTCTCGGATCGCGAGTCGGACTCGGAGATGGACATCACGTACCGCTCGCCGGTGGTGCCCGACGGGCCTGCATCCGCGGTGCCGCTGGTGAAGTCGGGCGGGCGGGCGTCGCCGACGAAGAAGAGCCATCGGCACACGGCGAGCATCGCGAGCCTGATACGGTCGGAGGAGAGGGGCGAGGAGGGGTGGAGCCCCATTGGAGGCTCGTTTGCGTTCCCACCGACGCCGACGAGGGCGCAAGCGTTTGAGGAGGGCAAGGGCCCGAGGGCTTCGTAATTGAGCGGTGTGGAGGGAGACTTGAAGTTGACGTGGTATGGAGGAGCGGTTGTGTACATTCCTTTGGTTATCGCCTCGGGCTAGAACATATAATACTACCTCTCGTCCAGTCTCGCAGCACTCTCAGAACGTCAGAAGCTGGTGCCAAGCCGCGAAGAGAAGACTTGCATAGGATCTTATGACTGGTGAGACCATTGCAAGGATTCAGTCGGATGTGGGGATGTGGGGAAGCCGTCGGCCTGGAGAAATCGCAGGTGTCACAGACTACTTGAGAGTCGGCATGAACTACATTGTGTAGTAGGGGCCTCGACATAGTACAACGAGAAAGCGTTCTCTGTCGGGTAAACTGGCTGTATGAACCTGAGTCGCCGTTGTCACAGTCGAGAAAGGACGGTATGGACGGAGTACAGTATGCAGCGGTCTCGCAACCAAGATCAGATTCATATGTTCTGTCGCGCTTGTGCTGTACGACATTATTGCACAGAGGGATGCAGAGATTGCGACTACATGCAAATCTGGTGTTCCACTGCTCTGCCGCAGAGAAAACTGTGAATGGATGGAGTGTGAAGTGCCAGTACTGGTGGCACTCGCACATGACCCTACCCCGCGCGCGTTCCCGGGACCCATACTTCAGTCTCCCGAGATCCAGATCACGCTGAAAATATTAGAGTTTGACTTTTGGGAGGAGAGGAGGTTTCCAATTCCGCTTTGCTCGGGCCCAGGTCCAGGGGCCATTGCGGGTGTGCGGTGTGTGCGGGGAACTCGGACAGCGGAAATAGATAGACGACTCGGACCGGTCAACTGACCGGGCACAAGACGCGGCAGGGCGACTAGCCATACGTGTGGGCGGCGGGAGGCAAGTGGTTCAAGTTGGACTTGCGGGATCGCGAGCTGTCGGGTGCGGGGAGCTAGTGTCGTGCGGGGCTTTGTGTATGTGGGGTTGCGGGGTCGACGTGCGGGGTGCGGGTGCGGGTTGTCTGGTGGTTCCTGCGTTCTCGGGCTCGGGGGGTTAGGAGGAACTGAGCCCAACTCTCTGCGATCTGAGCACAGAGTCGCCCGGTGTATCGTATAGTAGCCTGTATTGTTCAGCAAAGACTCCGAAGATACACCGGTACCGCTGGGCCAGTGACAAGCTCGAGCCTCGAGGATCGGTCGTCACAGGAGGCCTTACTTACTTTGTGACTTGGTGCAGCGGCTGTAAGTGCCTGATCGGTGTCATGCACTTATGCAGACGGCCCCATGACCTTGACGATCCTAGCAGCATCTGCGATCGAGGAGCATGGACAGATGCCATGCGGGAGCTGGCGTCGCGGAGGCGAATTTGTTACTGGGGTGCGCCGCCTGGCTAAGAGGCGTAGTGTGATCGGGAGGAGCAGTTCAAGTGACCGTTGGCTGTGGATGTGCGTGAGTTTATGTGTTCGATACAGGGGCAGTAAGAGAGGATATATTCGCGAAGGCTTTGCCTAACCTTGCCTAACCATGGACATAGACCGCAATGCGCGTTTTTGCGAGTACGTAGGTCATTCGCTCGTCAAGGCCCACTGTCCTGGTGGACAACGGGACAAGTACACGCGTCCGTACACCGTACATGTTACGTCTTGCGAGCCTCCGGACTGTGATGTCCGTGTTGCGTTGCTCGTCGTCCGCAGCCAAGTTGTCGCAATGGCGGAGTCAAAGATACCGGCTCGACGAACATGTTACACGATGATCATGACTGATACTGCGGCCGCGGGAAGCCTTGCCTCTTCGAGCGGACGAGTGCCAGTTTTCCCATTCAGTGTCAATCTGCGCTGGGGAGATGTCTGGATCCACAGGATGGGAGACTACGTCCGATGGAGCCAGGAGCCAGGACTTCAGAGAGATTGGGCGGGAAACGGGCCACGCGGCTTACAGACGAGGGATCGATATCGGTCACCTCCGCGCTGCGCGGGAGGCCTGGGACGTAAGTTGTAAGTTTGCAATCAGGCGGAGGTGATGTTGGCGTGGCCCCAGGAGACGGGGGTGGGAGCATCGCGGACGCAGTATGTACATGCAACAGGGCTGAGAGAAGACATCATCTGCACGCGCGGCTCTAGATCTGCCGCCTGCGAGGGAGCGTAGACGAGCGTGATGTCCGAGTCGGCGCAGCGTCGAAGTTATGTAGGGATGGCAGATGTCAGATGGGTGCCGGGTCCCATGGGGGACCAGGTCTTCATATTGCATGTACATGCGCGATCGCGAGTGCAGAGAGGCCGGGCGTGGCAGGGACCCGGACTGTGCGCTCGAGGAGGACGTGCCGAGCGCGATGTAGATTTGGGTCTTTCGAGCGCAGGTCGACCGTCAATTCGAAGAGATGTGGTGGCATTTAGAGGGGAGCACTTACAGTACTGTCAGATTGGGCTGTCTTGATTGACTGATGTGATGTCCGACTCTATTGGCGTGGCGGTGAACGGGCCCATGCTGCCTCCCCCAGGCTGCCCCAAGGAGACCCCGTGGGGCTGTCGAGATGGTCTGGAGAGCATGAGGGACGCCGAGGGCAGATCTGTGTCTTGACAGCACGCTGATATGCCGAAGCACGAGAGGTCACGGTTACATTGGACGGGCGCGTGCTTGATCAGCGACTCAGGCTTGCCACAATTGTGCTGGGCTGTCTGCACCGTGTTCCTGGCGAACGCAGGTCGTTAAGAGCCATCGTGAACTGGCCATCAAGTTGTCAGAAGCGGACACAGCCGTCCTAAACTGCAGAAGAGGCACAAGTGCGGCTGGAGCGCGATGGCGTCGATGCGAGTAGCTTATGCGGCCCCTTCTGCACGCGTTCTGGATCGTCCTGACAGATGGACCGGGGCTACCACACGCCGTAGAGCGCGTAAGCCGCAGAGATGGGAATTTGGAGCTTCCTGCGGCCGACTAATGCGAGTCGGGGAGAGAAGGATAGAAAGTGGACGTGATGGACGCGATAGGTGGGCGCACGCCGGCGGCGAGCTGTGAGAACAGACGGGTTCGAGAGAAGCAGACGAGACAGATTGCAGGACTACGGTTGGCCGGCGAGAAAGTTGGGGCGACGCTCTCTTGTCAGGCTGTCAACGCAAACTCCACTCGTTTCGAGAGGATCGTTCAGTATAGTAGAAACCCATCGACGGTGATCGGGAGGTGCCCCGCAGCCCCTGTCTTGGGCAAAGTATTCGTTCCGGACGTGCAAGCACTCCGGTGCTTTGCGCGCTCCGACTCTTCCATCCGCGCACGGACCATGTCCGCTCGAAAGGGCAGTCTGAAGGGTGAAGCGGTCGAGGCGATGCCGGCGAGCGCGGCCTCTCGGGGTCCTAAGTAAGCAGCGGTGTCTGGGCGAGGTCCGGTGCACGCAGAGTTGTCTGGGAGCGCGGGCTGGGAACCGGACTCTGGGATGCCTGGATGCCCAGATCGAGACGAGGCGGCAAGTGCCGTCGAGCGGAGCTGGGTGTCGGCGGCGCGGACCTTGAGCTCGACCGTGCACATGGCAACAAACTCCGCCCGATCGTCTCCATCCACACACGACCGCCACCGAGTCAGGCTCTCGCGAAGAGCGACGCGACGCGCAAAAAGGGAATCATCGCGTCCGGGCCCAAGAGGATCTGCGAGGCTGTAGAAGGTGCAAGAAGGCGTAAGGAGGTGGCTAGAGTGCAGGATGGATGCTGCATGACGAGTACTTACGTTGCATGCGTAGCAACTTGAAGCTGGAATGACGTAGACGTTGCGTTCTTGCTACTGAACGCTGGGCGGGCAATTCAATTGGCCGATCGTGCCTCTCCTCACGCCCGATTCCACCTCCAGGAATACTGACAGTACTCTGCTAACCGCATCTTTCTTGGTGCCGTCGCGCAAAAGCATGCTCCGGTCTGGATCCTTCCAGCGCGACATGCGGTGACGGACGAGTACAGGCTCTTCGTCCCGCCGCAGCCGACGTCGTGGAGGCGCGACCGGATGTCGCACCCGGCTCCCGGCCTACAGGCGGTGCTGTTCTGCATGTGTGCGCCAGACGTCGGCTAAACGGATACAGGGGCATCCCAGCACCTGCCATAGCCTGCCATCCGTCCTGACCGCACCCTGCCGCACCACGATCGCGGACAGAGCGAGTCCCCGGACGGCGTCGGCGTGCGGGGCATGCGGGGACGAGCAAGCTGGCGAAGCGTCGGGCTCTGCAGCAGAGGCACAGGCCAGGTGTGGCCGCAGAACGCATTGCAGCCTGAGGCCTGATCATGAGCGAGAGCCTGGAGGAGCTCTCCAGCTACCGATCGACACGCCTGGGGCAGGCGCGAGACAGGTACGAGGGAGCGGGTCATGTGAAACGCGGCCAGCCAATGACCGTCCAGCCAGCGCACTCCGATCACGCCCCGGACAGCTGTGAGTGCAGGAATGGATGGCGGCCTGTGCATCCTGGGCGGCGCACATCCTGCGGGGGATGCACAGAAGGCGGACAGGCGTACTATCCTCGGGGCCGTCTGGGGGTGCGGGGCAGCCTCTGCAGCGATCTGGGGAAGACGCGGGGCTCGACGCTCCTGGCAAAAAAAAGCGGGAGAGGGCAAGCGGGGACGTGCCTGGCATCTGGGCGCGGGCAGATCAGATTTCGCTGATGAGCCGCGTCGGGCGCCTGCAGCTGTCCGCATGGATGCTCGTCCCAGTTTGGCAGACGCGACTTGGCCCATCTCTGTCCCACACCGTGTCTCGCGCCCTCCAGTCGCCTATATAATGCCCGCCCCATCGCCCCTCGTTCCCCGTGGTTTGTTCGTCCCACTTCCCCGCCCCACCCGCATTCGCGTTCACCCCCCTCGTCCCCTAACGCCTTCTCAATCATGCCTGGTGGTCCAGTAGCTGCAGGCGGGGGCATCGGTGCCTCCGGCGGCAAGAACAAGATTGCGGGCATTGCGATGACCGCCTTCGCTGCCTTCGGTGGTATCCTCTTCGGTTACGACACCGGTACCATCTCTGGTATCATCCAGATGGACGACTGGTTGCGCACCTTTGGTGTTCACACCGACGACACCGCAACCTACCCTCTCGGCTTCTACCTCCCCTCCAGCCGCGAGTCCCTCGTCGTCTCCCTCCTCTCCGCCGGTACCTTCTTCGGTCAGTAGTCTTCTATATTTTCTCTCCTTCTCCCCTAGACTCACAAGGCTCCCACAGGTGCCCTCCTCGGTGCCCCCGCCGCCGATATCCTCGGTCGTCGCATGGGTATCATCTGCTCCTGCCTGGTCTTCTCCCTCGGTGTTGCCCTCCAGACCGGCGCCCCCAACCTGGCCGCCTTCCTCATCGGTCGTGTCTTCGCCGGTGCAGGTGTCGGTCTCGTCTCCACCCTCGTCCCCATGTACCAGTCCGAGTGTTCCCCCAAGTGGATCCGTGGTGCCGTCGTCTCCGGCTACCAATGGGCCATCACCATCGGTCTCCTCCTCGCTTCCGTCATCAACAACGCGACCAAGGACCGCCAGAACCACTCCGCATGGCAGATCCCCATCGCCATCCAGTTCATTTGGGCATTGGTCCTCGCCTCCGGCATGACCTACCTCCCCGAGTCTCCCCGTTGGCTCATCAAGAAGGGCAAGGACGACGCCGCGGCCCGTTCCCTCTCTCGCCTCACAGTCTCTCCCCAAGGACGACCCCGAGGTTCAGACCGAGCTCCACGACATCCGCGCAGCCCTCGAGGAGGAGATGAAGCTCGGCGAGAGCTCCTACGTCGACTGCTTCAAGCCTGGCCACAACAAGATCATCCTCCGTACCCTCTCGGGCATCTTCATCCAGGCATGGCAGCAGCTCACCGGTATCAACTTCATCTTCTACTGTAAGTCGTTGTCCCTTGTTTCGTGTTGTCGGACGTATTCGCTCACGACGTCAACCTTTTGGAATAGACGGCACGACTTTCTTCAAGAACTCCGGCGTTCAGAACCCCTTCCTTATCTCGGTCGCGACGAACATCGTCAACGTGTTCATGACCATCCCGGGTATCTGGGGTATCGAGCGGTTCGGCCGTCGTTCCCTCCTGCTCTACGGTGCCGTCGTGATGTGTGTCTGCGAGTACCTCGTCGCCATCATCGGTGTCACCATCTCCGTCGAGAACCAGGCTGGCCAGAAGGCGCTCATCGCCCTCGTCTGCATCTACATCGCTGCCTTCGCGTCCACTTGGGGTCCCATTGCCTGGGTCATCACCGGCGAGATCTTCCCGCTCAACGTCCGTGCCAAGGCGATGTCGCTCTCGGTCGCGTCCAACTGGTGAGCCCTCCTGCACTAGAGTGCGCCTAGAATTGCATGCTGACCTTGACGCTCAGGCTCTGGAACTGGGCTATCGCGTACGCGACGCCCTACCTCGTCAACGACGGCCCGGGCAACGCCGGTCTCGGGGTCAAGGTGTTCTTCATCTGGGGCTCGACCTGCTTCGGCTGTGTCGTGTTCACCTACTTCTGCATCCCCGAGACGAAGGGTCTCTCGCTCGAGCAGATCGACCTTCTCTACCAGAACTCGACGCCGATCTCGTCCGTGCGCTACCGCAAGGAGCTCATCGCCCAGGACATCCACGTCGCGGACGTCAAGGGCGACCTGGCAGAGCACCACGACGACCACGGCTCGGCCGAGAAGGTATAAGCGTCTCTCGTGCTCTGTCCCGTTTTTCTTGGGTTCTCGTGTCGCACAGTTCTCCCTCCCCCTCCCCTCCCCTCCTCACGTCTTCGTCGCTATCTATCCCATTCGCATTTAGGTTCCGCTTCATCGGGCCTGCGTGGTGGACTAATACGCACACTGAAGCATATATCCCCCACACACATTCACGATCACCGCGTCACGCGTTGTAATATGTAACGATACTTTTTTTTTTTTACGAGCGAGGTAGTTTTTTTCGCTGTCTCTCTGGATTGCGCATCCGCTCTCCTCAGTCCCATCCCCCCACCCCCCCCCACGCAATGATATCGCATCACGCTGCTTGTCATGGACGGACGCCATGGTTTGCCATGTCGCTTGTGCATCTGTGCTTATGGTACTAATGTTGCTGTACGGCCGTGCTTGTTCCTGTATTGTACTTGCAAAATTGCAGCATCTTTTTGCTGGGTCATTGGCTCTTGTGTGAAGTGTCCGGACTTTCCGCTCCTTTGGCTGACCATGTACAGAGCTCGACGATGCGCGCTGCGCAGAGTCCGCTTCAGCGCTTCTGACGATATGCGACTTTAGGCTTTAGCTTTGCACCGCGACTAGTACTGTGATGCATCTGCATCAAACGCGTCGCGCTGCGCGTACTGCTTCAGACTCCTCTAGCACGCTCTGGATTCGCGTTCCGGGCTGCGCGATTGTGGAGTAAGTTGGCGTTTGTGCATATGGGACAATGGGCTTGTGCTGATTCGTTGACAGAGTTCGAGTTATATCCGGCTCAGATCGCGCGCACTGCCAGTGCCAGCGCGTTGGGGGTTCCAACAGGGCCCAACGTGCATGTTGCTGAACCGCTGAATGTCCATGAAGCTCCTGGTCCCTGGCGCAGAAGGCACATCATGGGAAGACTTCCTGGGAATCCAGCCATACTATGCTACTGCATCATGGCCCGTATTTTTGTCCTGTTCATCGCGACAGGTTTGCTGATGCAACGGATGTCTGGATGTTTTCGTTGATGCTCGTCACGGGAAATGCGTCAGGCTTCGTGCTTGACGAGCGCGAGGAGGACTCCGTGCCGCAGTTGACGCAAATCCACATCTCGTCCAGCTCGCAACTATGCCCGCGGCACTGGTACACCCTGCGATTCCAAGTGCTGCTCGAGCCGCGCTCCCCATCGGCCCTGCTGGCTATCCCGTGCGTTATCGTCAGTCACGACGATGCGCGAGGCGATGCGCACGGCGTGAGGCCCTGCCAGTGGGGAACGGAGCGGGAGTCGTTTGTTGGGTCTCCACGGCATCATGGCCGGTTTGCTCCTCCAGTCGAATGCATATTAGTTATATATTCCAAAGGGTATGGTGCGTTCTCGGTAAATCTCATGAGCTGGGTATGGCAAGTCGGAGAGCTATGCGTGTTTCGTACGAGTTGGTTGGGTCACTCGAAGGAATTTCCTTGGCCGACAAGTAGTCACTCTGAGTTTTTTATTGAGTCGGTCCCAATATGACGGATAGTATCCATGGTTATCGAATTAAGTACGGGTGCCTGACCAGGACTCGGAGGTGATATACGATAATTCAGCCCGCCGCGCAGTCTGGTAGTGAGCTCGGACCTGCAGCTACATAAGGTTGGCTTCATGCACGGGTGACCACTGCCACGTGGCCTCGCAAGTCTAACTCCTCCTCGAAGAAAGAAAAATTAAGAAATCGACTTGCGCCAAGTTGTTCGGTTTACAATTGTCTACAACTTGGCGCAAGCCAAATTTTCGAAAACGGGATGCGCGAGGAGGAGATAGGTTTTCGAGTTCTGGCGGGGACCACGTGGCAGTGGTCGCCCGTGCATGAAGCCAACCTTACTACGATTGCGTTGCTGTCCAAGATAGTAGATTGCCTTGAACGCCGCTACAGAGTCGCTAGCAAGTACAGGTGGTCGGAGTTAACCGCGCTTCCTGAGGCGATGCATTGATGGGCTGAGAGGCGCTCTGACAGAAGTTGACGTCCTCCGTCATGTACCACGGTGGAAGTGAGCCAAAGGTGAGCCCACAAGGTCATGTTTCAGGAGCCTGAGGCAGTATTGATGTGGACCACGAAGACCCAAAACACGTATCTGCACCATTGTCGGATCCTGAGGCTTAGTGATATGTGACTTGCGCAAGATCTTGCTGAACAACATCGCTGTCGATATTGTGGTACGTACGCAAACTCTGACACAGGCTCACACACGTCGATCCTCGTACTCATTGCCTGACTGAGGCAGCTCATGTGGCTCCTTGACACTTCCTCGGGGACTTTCCTCCACGTAGACCGGCCCCGCGAATACCGATATGCTGCCCTATCCCACGTCTGGCGATCCCGCGGGGAGCTATCGTTCCAGGATCTGAGAGCTCTCCAACTCAGTGCCGAGAGGAAGCGGTCCAGCATCAGACAGAGACTGTTCGGGCACAAGGGGTCTGACGACTCTGTCTTGTCACAGGCTTCGGACAAGATCAGAGGTTGCTGTGCGCTCGCGCGGAGGCACGGGTACCGCTGGGTATGGATCGACTCGTGCTGCATCGACAAGACCAGCAGCGAGGAGCTTTCCGAGGCCATCAATTCCATGTTCGACTGGTACGCGGCGGCTGACATCTGCTTCGCCTTCCTGGACGATGTCGACGACGACCACGATCCACGTCTGAAGGACTCGAGGTTTCGCCGCAGCAGGTGGTTCACGCGTGGATGGACGCTGCAGGAGTTGATCGCTCCGGCCGTCGTCGTGTTTGTTTCGCAGACATGGCGTCTGATAGGCACGAAGGCGGACCTTGGGGATCTCGTCGAGGAGATCACTGGGGTGGACCGCGCGATCCTCAATCATACGAGACGACTTGACTCTGTGAGCGTCGCGCGGCGGATGTCGTGGGCCTCGAAGAGGAAGACCACTCGGGAGGAGGATCGAGCCTACTCGCTCATGGGTCTCTTTGGTGTCAATATGCCGACCATCTACGGAGAAGGTGAAAATGCCTTCATACGGCTCCAAGAAGAGATACTCAAGCACGTACCTGACCAAAGCATCTTCGTGTGGGGTCCGATCCTCTACGATGACGAGGTCCTGTACCGGAACTTGGGCCCGGAGCATGCCAGCGACGACAGCCGGTACTGGCAATCCCGGAACCTATTCGCCTGGTCCCCGGATGCGTTTGTCAGCTCCAGGAACATTGATTCCATCCCTCTGGAAGCATTCGAATGCAAGATTGGAATCCGGTCCGCACTCTCGGAATATGCAGTCACCAGCCACGGTATACGCACGCGTCTTCCCATCATCCCTCTCCACCATGGCGGAGACAAGACGACGTACCTTGCCGTGTTGGCTTGCGGGGACGCCGAGGGCCGCCTACTCGCCCTACTTCTCTACCCGGAACGAGAGGGCTCGGGCCGCTACTATGTCGGGCACTACGTTGGGCGTCCCCAAGTTCCTCCTTATGCGTACTTCCGGGCAGTCGCGGTGCGTTCTGCGGACGTCCTGCGCAGCATTCAAGTCCAGGATGTGTGCGTTCCCTATCGCCAGTCGTCACTGGTTCCCCTTTCCACGAGACACGCTGTATCGCCGCCGGCCTTCAAGTGTCCGTGCGACATCGTAGTTCCCGGGTGGGTCATAAACCGGCTGCGCCAAGACGGGTTCACTATGATGCCGAAGACAGGCGGCGAAGAGGATCACGTCCTGCACGTCACAGACACGACTGCTCCCTCCGAGTGTGTCCTCGTGCTCAGAGGTCCCAACGAGACCATACAGATCCACATGTGGAGATGCTCCTGCTTGGGGGGTTTCCTATGTGTATCTGTGGCAGGTGCAGGCACGGGTCCCAGAAGAGCCGCAACCGCGTCTACGGGAGACACCCTAGTTGAGCCGGATCTTGGACAGATGTCATCTTCAGGGAAGACCCCGCGTGCCGTGGAGGCTCTTGCCGAGAACAGCTACCCTCGGTGTCCGACCGGGCACGTCGCGAGTTGGCTCGAAGGAGGGAAGACGTTTGCCTACCATTTTCGCCGACTCCGGTTGGCATTCAGCGCCTGGCAGATACGTCAGGACACATATACTCTAGAATTAGAACTGGACTCTGTTGAGGACGATGTCCGGGAGTACGGATGATAATGACGTGATACATAACGTATGCCGTTTAACTTCGGGGTTCTCCCAGAGTACAGAGGAGGGAATGGAAGGTTGGGAGAGCATAAGGTACTGGATGTGCCCATGGACACTGCCTCTGTACGGTTAACTTTGATGCATCCTTGACTTCCTTGTTATTCAGCCGCACCGTGGGGCGCAATGTGCAGCGAACCTTCCCTGAAAACCAGGCATTACTCGCACCTATTGCGTCCGCGGCCCGGTAAACCAGTCATCCTCTGTGTGAACGCCATACTGCGCATAGCCTATCCCTTCGACAGAAGCATACGAAACAATGGTACCGTACACCACGTTCCTGAGGGCACCTTCCATAGGAACTCGTCCCAGCCGGAAAGGTAATCTGCGGGTACATATGACTAACTTTGGAGGTGGCATGCTGAAACTGAGATGATTAACTCTCAACCTTGCGAGAACAATAGTGTCGGATGCGCTGCCAGTGGACCTGAGCACGATGGACCGCGATTCCGAAGTCGACACCGTCAGCGGCTTCGATTCGACACCCGGATAGATCAGATCCCACCTGTAACGGAGAGATCCCCATGGTCAGATTTAAAGCGAGAGGTCGGTGCGTCAAGCGCGTTCCTGGCGGTGTCGAAGCGGGTGAAGCCACGATGGATGGTTGGTTCGTAGACGGCGAGGTTAAAGCGGCGGAGGAAACCGCGAGCTAGACGCCCGCGTGACGCTGGTGAGCCACGAGGGCGTGGCTGAGGTAAGCGCTACGTGCCAGGACAGACTTCAGCAAAGCGTGGCTTTTCCTTCAGTGTTCTCACTCACTTCCTCTTCCTCGCGACCTCGCCGTGTACTCTCCTCTCGTCAGTATTGACCACGATGGCCGGCTCAGCAGATAAGGTCGACTACTCGTTGCTCAAGGACGACAAAATGGATGACGCACCCACCTCTGGCACCGATCTGCTCCTCGGCTCGCTCGACCCGTCAAAACTTCATCCACTGGCTGGCATAGAAGACAAGCTCGACTATCTGCTGCTGGATGATGACAAAACGAGCGATCTCCCGGGTGCTGGGACCGCGATTCCTTCGCGAGGTTGGAGTGACGACTTGTGTTATGGCACGGGAACGATGTACCTAAGTGGTTCGTACTCTATACTGGTCTTTCACAACCCTGCTCCCTTCCATCATCGTTCTGCTTCGAAGTCGAGGCGTGCACGATCATGCTAGTCTGACCGCACGTCACTCCAATTCGTCACACCTTATCTCCTCTTATTGTTTTGCACCATCACATGCTCACGCCATCTCACCAGGACTCGCCCTTGGCGGCGTATGGGGACTGCGCGAGGGCGCACGAAGACCTCTGGCGGTGTCCAATGCTCGTCTAAGGATCAACAGCATCCTGAACTCGATCACCCGCCGAGGCACTTTCATAGGAAACTCTGCCGGCTGCCTCGGTACGAACCTTTCCACCTCTGACGTCTTTCGCTTACCCACTGATCGCCGTCCTCCAGCTCTCGTCTACAATGCATTCAATTCCTCAATAGACCATTTCCGGGGTGTGCACGACACGTACGGGAGCATGGCTGCCGGGGCACTGACTGGCGCTCTCTATAAGTCAACCGGTGCGCCTTCTCGATTTGCTTCTTCGCGTGCAGCCGTTCTTATTGTCTTGCAACGTTCTAGCCGGTGTGAAGCCTGCGCTCGCCGCGGCAACGTTCATCTCAGGGGCCGCCGGTATCTGGAGTTATGTTAAGCGGAACATCTAGTATATTTCCTGTATAATTTACCGTACGCTAATCGTTTGTGAGTCATCGTCCCCGCTTTCCATCCATGCTCGCGACTGCCTGCTGTTAAGTTTAGACGACCTCCCTCCTCGGGATGGTCCTGGCCATTCAGTTCTTACCGGCGTCATTGACTTGACATAACCTCTTGAGCCCTTGGTCCCTGGGATCGGAAGAACCCTACATCGATCAGTCATGGCAAGATTTCCAGCTCTCGCCAGTATTTATGTCCGTGTCTGGATGTGGCTAAGCCGCTCCCTCCGTGTGCTGACGTACCACGCACCGGGATCTCCTGGAGCCTCCTCTGAATGACCGGTGCGGCCGAGGACGCCCGCGCGACTCTTCCCTAAAGCGCTGTCAGTGTCCGACAGTCTCAAAAGGCGGCCTGTACGCAACATCGTTCGGAGGAGTCCCCACAGTTCCCCGCCTCCTCACTGCAGTGTGCGCATGGTGCGTGTCATGTCCCCTTCTGGCCCTCTATCGCACATCAATTGACCGTTGGACCATTTACGATGATCTGTAGTTTGCCGAGTCGCTTCAACTCGACCACTGCGCCTCCTCGGGGGTCCTGGACCACGGTACGGCTCACTCCCGCGTGCGTGCAGTGTCACCCAAGGACCGGAGCAAGCTCTCGATCAATTTCCTCAGCGGCACTAGTCCGCGTGCGGCGGCGGATCCATACCCCAGACACCATTCTTCCCCCTTGTCCAGTCGTGCCCGCGGTGTGAATCGACCTGAAACAGGCCGGGACAATTCCGACGATGTCGAGGTGGCAGCGACAGAAGCCTCCGACGACCATGCAAGGTGCTGTGTCACTCTTGCAATCTGTCATTGCATGGGACTGACGACGAATGTCACAGAACTTACCGCCTAGAGATCGTGCAGCACCCAGACCGCACTGCAGAGTTTGGGGCGTCGACCCTGACACGACTGCCGCTCGCGCCCCCTCTGATAGCGCTGCTCGTCATGCGCGACTCGGCGGGTCGGACAATCATTGAGTGAGTATGTTCGGAGGCGCTTGAGGTTAATCGATATCGGCTCAAATATGGTGTCTGCCAGTGAGATGGAGCTGCCGTTCTTGGTCGCCCAATTGTCTCTGCTCACCTCGGATGGATCCGCGCCCATGGACTACGTTACGGACGGCGAGGGCCGAAGTACCCGCGAAAGGCTGCTTTACGGCAATCTGGTCTCGTCGCCGCATCTCCTCCGCAACTTACAGGGTCGGAGAGGGGTTTACTTTATGTTCCCTGACGTCGGCGTCCGGCAGAGAGGGCGTTTCGTGATGAAAGTCACGCTGATCAGGCTGCCACGGTGCGTGTGCTACGCACCCTTCCGCCGAACGACCGCTCATGATGCTCTAGAATGGACGACCCTTCTGCGCTCGCCAATAATGCCGGAGGCACGATTGTGACGGAGGCACGCTCTCTGCCGTTCGACGTTTATCCACTCCGTGACTACGTCGCACCTGGTGAGAGCTCGCTGCCTTCGCCGGATCAGGGACAGCGAAGCTCATGGCGTTCCTCCACGCACACAGCGCAAACACCTTTGACGCAGTACTTCCTGCAACAGGGTGCCCGAATGTACGCTTTTGCTGCTCAGATTCGATTTGCCCGAGGCCCCTCGCTGAGTTGATCGTTCCATCAAGGATCCCGCCTCCTCCCCGCGCTCTCTAACCCTTGGAAAGAAAGAAAATGCTAACCCCACACGACGCCGCGCTCCGAGATCGGCGCGCCATGATCTGTTTGTACCCGTCGACCGATCCCGGGTCTTGTTGTATTTGAGCGCGCCCGCTTACTGTTTCGTTGTTGTTCCCTGCCGCATGATAGTATTCTTGATGACGTTTTCGACTGTTGTTTGTTCGTTCTACACTAATACCCTTGGACGTGGTCCACGCGAGTCATTTGTTGTATACCAAGGTTATCCTTGTCGTATAGAGTAATGCTGTATCGCCCTCGCTGTTGTCTAGGACATGATATGATAGGAAACTGTGGAGGTGTCGTTCTTCACTACTCACCCCGTTTGTGGGTACCTTACCGGACTTCCTCGAAGGCTCGAGCAACCTCCAGCGGAAACTGCCGCTCCGATAACGGTCCTACCGAATGCATGCACTTACAACGCGAACATTCCGACGCCTGTGATGCGCATGTTGGATGCAAGGACCGGCCCATTAAGCGCAGCCAGCTTGTCGGACTGCCCTGTGAGAAGCGCCCTTGAAGCTGTACGATCGCTCCGGTCAGCGAGGAGACAGCGACCGAGAAAAGTTTGGCCGCAACACAGCCCGTCTGCTGCGCTTTGCATTCCGCAGGCTCTGCGCCCTTCGCGCACCATCCACAGGCTTCAGTAGGTCATGTACATCATGGCAGTGAAAGCGGAGATTGGTCAGAGACTGGATGTAAGAATGGCCCGCCGCTCGGCGAGCGTGTCCTGCCGCCTGCTGGGCGGTGGTCCCGTCGTCACGTGCATCATGGCCCGACTATTATAAGCTCTGGTTGCAGCGCTGCGGCCTGCCTTCTCGCACACCTCCTCGCACACTACCATCATGTCGGCCAAGGACTACTACGGCGGCGGCGCCCCTCAGGGCCAATACTACCCTCCCCAGGGTGCGTCCTGCTCCAGGATGCAATGCGCGCGATGATGTTGAATGACGTTATGTGGCAGGTCCTCCTCCCGGTCAGGGCGGTTACTATCCTCAGCAGCCACAGCAGGCCTATGGCGGATACCCCCAGCAGCAGCAATATGGCCAGCCCGGATACGGTCAGCCCTACCAGCCTCAACCTCCCCCACAAACTGTGTATGTGTGCGTGGCGTTCATAGTTGGATACAACACGGGGCAGCGCGCTGATATTTTACATTGCAGACAACAGCAGGACAAGGGCGGAGGTGGCGGATGCATGGCATGTCTAGCCGGAATGTGTTTGTGCTGCTGTGCTGAAGGTATGTCGTGCATGCTTAACGGAGGTGCTCGGGAGCTGACGACTGTGGCGTTTGTGCGCTGTAGAACTCTGCTGCGACTGCTTGTTCTGAGGGGGTCGTACGACTGGCTTGCGTGCGCACGCCGCATGCATTCTCTTCAGGTTCTTGAGATTCTGTGTTCCCGTTCTGTGTATGTCCCTCCATGTAAACTAGGACACCTCACGTTTTCTACACGACTGCATGTTCCTTTCGGATCTGGATTTTTTGAATATTGCATGAGCGCTGTGTCACGCGTGTGTGGGCTGTGTGTGGAAACGAGACGGCCGAGTCGACGCTGTAACGCTGCGTATTGATAACGCGCGATGTAGTTGACCAAGAGGTCCTGAAGAGCTCACGTTCGTTGACGACAAACTGAGGGGCTCGCGGGCGCTGTCGGGGGGCTCTGGGCCGTGTGCGTGGGCCGTGGGCCGGGCTGTGGGCGGGACACAAAATGGCGGGCTGTGATTTGTCGGGGGACGGATCCGGATTCTCCCGGGGGAGGCGAGTGCTGGAGAGACGCCGGTGCAGCTTGCCCTCTCGAATATCCGCGTCGACGACGACCGACTTGTGCTCATCCCCAAAATGCTTGCCAGGCTCCCTGCGGGTGCCCTGAAGAACGTCGCCGCCCTCAGCGGGGCCCGCTCGACGTCTCTCAACGCTGCACGCTCCCTTCCGGTGCGTCCTCTCCTCTTCGTGTTCCGGTGACGCGCTAACGACTCGAACAGCGTGTCCGTTTTGCCTCTTCCTCCGCCTCTTCCTCTTCCGCGTTTGAGGTACGAATGACTCGTTGCCATTGCATTTTGAACCGGTCTAGTGTCTGAGAGCGCGGTCCGTAGTCCTTCACGAACTCTCGCGTAACCTTGGCCTCCGCAACCCTGTTGACTGTCGGCTCCATCGCATGGTACGCGAACCTCTATGGCACCCTCCCCTTCATCGGCGAGGTACACGCCAACTCCCCCGCCGAGGAGGGCCTCCACCCCGCCCACTACCCGTGGTCCCACGGAGGACTGTTGGACTCCTTTGATCATGCCAGGTAGCTACCCTCTCTTCGCGTCACAATTCCCGCGCGTGTCTGATGCGCCGGCCTAGCATCCGGAGAGGCTACCAGGTCTACCGCGAGGTTTGCGCTGCGTGCCACTCTCTGGACCGCATTGCCTGGCGCAATCTTGTTGGTGTCTCCCATACCGTCGACGAGGTGAAGGCTATGGCCGAGGAGGTCGAGTACGAGGACGGCCCGAACGACCAGGGCGAGATGTTCCAACGCCCGGGCAAGCTTTCCGACTACTTGCCTCCGCCCTACCCCAATGAAGAGGCTGCGCGCGCGAGCAACCAGGGTGCGCTCCCGCCCGACTTGAGTCTGATCGTGAAGGCTCGTCACGGTGGTGCGGTACGTTGTCTGCCCTTCTTGTAGAGCAGAGAGCTCGGGCTCACTGCACGCGGGTTGGGACAGGACTACATCTTCTCTCTCCTCACTGGTTACAGGGACCCCCCTGCTGGCTTCGAGATCCGTGAGGGCATGAACTACAACCCTTACTTCCCCGGCAACGCCATCTCCATGGCTCGTGTCCTCTTTGACGGCCTTGTCGAGTATGATGATGGTGAGCGCATACATGTCAGAACCGGTTGTAACGCGCACGGCTCATGATATGTTTCAACCCCAGGTACCCCCGCTACTACTTCGCAGATGGCCAAGGACGTCGTGACGTTCTTGAACTGGGCAGCGGAGCCCGAGCACGATGAGCGCAAGAAGGCCGGTCTGAAGGCCGTCATTCTGTTCTCTGCTTTGACCGCTATCTCCCTCTACGTCAAGCGCTTCAAGTGGTCCATCATCAAGAACAGGAAGATCCGTGAGTAGTATTATCTATATCGCTTGTGGTGTTACTCATTTGTTTCGTGTCCAGAGTACAACCCGCCCTCGTCGCACTGAACGCTAGAGTAGAGTACAGAATTTGCCTGGAGGTCGTTGGGGACGTCCCTGTGCATAGTCGAGATCCAATCGGACCGTTCATTCCGCTTACCTTCGTGTTATGCGCTGCGCAGGATGCCCAGCGATGCCTTTGTTCTAAACCAGTAATGTCAAGTAATGGAGCTATAGCGTGCTGGGATGTTGGAGAGAGCGCACGGGAGCGCGTCAGCCACGCGATGAATTAACGTTAACGATTGCATCCGCGGACAAGAGCATCTGCCGTAAATAATACTGAAACAAATTCTTGCGAGCTTCCAAATGCGGCTGTCACCAAACCCTCCGACGCCGTCTTGCTCTCGAACTCGACACGCTATCCTCCTTACCAACACGCCTCCTCGTCGTCTGTGGTCTCTTCTCATACAGTCTATATCTTCTGTGCGACTTGCCGGCTTCACCCCCAATGTCGTCTGAAAGTTGGCCGCCACAACTCAAGTATACGCATGCATGTCGAGCCGGCTGGCGTAGTGCTTACGGAGTACTGTAGGGAATGGGTTGCGAAATGTCTCGGACAAATGACCGACGCAAATCGTGCCGAAGCCCAGGCAGAATTGAAACAGGTGATAGCTGATGCTTTCGCGGCCAAGACGCTATGGACGACGGACTGGGCCGGGGTACAATTGAAGAGGTATGTCTCCCGTCTCGCCCTGCTTTTGACGGTTTACGGCTGAGAGTCGGCATGGAGTCTGCTACCGAAGCCACTGTTATCCGCGAGCCACCTCAAGAGGAAGTCGTAAGCACCCCGTCAGACCCACTCATGATTCACTGGTCCGAGCCATAGTGCAGGAATGAATCCGTCCCTGCAAGCAATAAGAAGACCAAGAAGAGCTCTATTACCAAGTCTTCGACATCGAATGCGGTGGATCCCAGTGAATTGGCCGCGCTAAATCGTAGGGCCGCACGTTTCCAACGAGAACATGAGCTTGAACGGCAGAAGAATTGGCGTCAAGCGAACCACCTTACTCCCTCTTCCTCATACGGTCACACTAACTCGCATCTCTACAAATCCCGTTCCGGAACGCCTGCAACGTATGGCGACGATGAGCCCGAGGCAAACTCGGTCTGTCTCTCGCCTTGTGCCTGTGTTCTGCCGCGACCGTACTGACAAGGCACAGAATGTGCCCAACTGGGACCGGTTTACTATTGTCGGGACCTCAACAGAGATCTTTAAGGACTACTTGCGCTTGACATCGGTGAGTCTCCATGCCCATGGGTTCGCATCGGTCGTTGTGCGGTGCCTGTACGCGTACGGGGACCTGACTGACCCGATGTACCAACGGTAGGAACCGAAACCGGAGCAAATCCGGCCGTACCATGTACTGCAAGAGACCCTCAACCAGCTCAAGAAGAAGTGGCGCGAGAAGGCGACCTACAATTGGATATGTAGTCAATTCAAGAGTCTACGGCAAGACCTCACCGTGCGCCTTCATACGTTCTGGTGGCGGGCGTGTTGACAGCGGGTTCGCACCTTATTGTCTTTGTGCAGGTGCAGCGCATCAAGAACGAGTTCACCGTGACAGTTTATGAGATTCATGCGCGTATGGCGCTCGAGGTGGTGCGTGCGCACTTCTGTTCTCTTCCGATGTGCCGGTGCAGATCGGTGCTGACGCGTGTGTGGCGGAAATGCATGGGCAGGGCGACATGGTTGAGTACAACCAGTGTCAAGCAATGCTGCGTAACCTATACGAGCTCGGCATTCCCGGGAAGGTGGAAGAGTTCACGGCTTACCGGATACTGATGCTTTTGCACGGACGCAATCGGAGTGGTACGACCCTTGATTGTCGTTCCGGTCGCGTGTACGTTTGCTGACCCCGTGCCGTTATTGCTAGACTTGAATCTATACGTAGGTCAGCTAACAGAACGACAGAAATCCGATCCTGCCGTGCGACACGCGCTCTCCGTCCAGCGCGCGGTGGCGATGGGGAATTATCATGCTCTCTTTGACTTGTACTTGAATGCTCCCAACATGGGAGCGTACATCATGGATCACTTCATCGACAGGGAGCGGTTACGTGCACTCATGGTCATGACAAAAGCGTGAGTACATACACCAATCACCCCCTCCACGTCCGCATTGCGGTCTTCTTACTGCTTGCCTGTTCCGCGAGCCTTCCATTCTTACGCATCTTTCCACCTTTGCACTTTCCCATTTTTCCTCTCCTTCTCCGGCTCGGATGTACACGGCGCTGATGCTGACCACAATTCCACCCCGTTGGGTATAACCTTACCCAATCTGCAGGTACCGGACATTGCAGCTTTCTTTCATACAGAACGAGCTCGCTTTCGAGACACTCGCTGCTACTCGCGAGTTCCTCGACGAACATCGAGCGGGCTTCTTCCAGAACCCGAACAGCCCCGATACGGAGAAGGTGCTCGACTGCAAGCCCGCCGGCGCACCGCTCGCGACGGTGTTCGAGGAGAAGTACCGGAGAGTGCAGATAAAGGGCGCTGTATGATGCGTAACTTATTGTTGGTGCGGATGTGGAGGGGCCATGGTTCGTCATATTCGTTCTGGTCGTCACTTCTTCGCCGCCACCGCCCACCTTCCACGCATGCTCGTCTGTTGGCTTGTTCGTCCTCAGTTATTCGGTATATCCTTTCGTCACGGATCCATGTCTGGTTTGGTAAATACCTCATCGTTGCGTCGTGCTATCACCGCTGTATGCTATGCTAGACCTATATGAACGCATCTATCCTGTCCAAGGCTCTACGTCCACAGACGATATCGTCAATATGCAAGCAAACTGCAAGAGACGTCCGAGTTATGTATGCATCTCGACTACCATTCAATCACGCATGCGTGCGGGGATGAATCTGCGCAAGACCACGTCCCTAACGGAGTAGTGTGCGAGACAGGCGGGCGAAGAGAGGAGGTCCGCTGACACCCGGGACTGGGCGGGGATCGTTACGTATGTCAATATCAACGTCTGCAAACGCTTCAGTCACAGCAGCCAGAGACAATAGAGGATTGAGGGAGCAAACCTTCTGTACTTGAGCGTTCACCCGGTTGATCGTGCTGAGCCAGGACCACGAGAAGGTGTCGGCGTTCGGGAGGTTGAACGGAGATGACTCTTTATCTGCAGGGTCCTCGTAGACGGGGATGACGACGATGGCGAATCTGCAGAGAAGGTGTTGGTATGGTGCCGCTGGGAGTCTCGGCCGGGAAGACGTACTCAGCATGGTGGAAGACAGGCCCGCGCTTGTATAGGAGCAGGTCGACACAGAACTTGATGCCGCCCTTCACCACCCAGCCTAGGGAGCGGTAGTAGTGATACGCTGCGTAGTTCACGAGGAATGGATTGTCGAAACGGTGGGCGTATATTGGTAGACCGGGAGGTATGCAGTGGACGTCTTGGAATGCTCGCCATATTTCTCGGAGACTCATTGGTTCACGCTAGCGGGTTGAATGCGAGGGGTATCAGATAAATAGTGTATATTCGCTTCAAGACAGCAACGGGTACCGTATGGGGATCGAGTACAGTCAGACAGTCGAGGGTCCAGATGAGGAAGAACGCTTCTTGCAGGGTGAGCTGGAGGTGCTCGACATCCTCGAGGGGTTCGAGATCCTCGACCGCCTCCGTGTACTGGTCTTCTGGGGGTTCTGCAGGCAGCGAGGAGACTTCGGACGATGGCTGGGGTTTCCACGTCGCCCCGGAAGGGATGAAGGCTGGGCCGGCTTCGCGCCCTTCCGCAAAAGCGGCCTCTGCTTCTGCAGCTGCTTTGGCGATGGCAGCTGCACGGTCCATCTTGAATTGTTTTCGTTCTGCTCTGCGCTTTTCTCGTATTTCTTCGGAGGTCATGTCTAGGATACCGATGAGTGTCCATAGTGCAGGTCGATTGCTATGCTAACGCACATTTTCCGGCAGCCTTCCTGGCATTGATCTGCCTTGCGAGCCACGACGGCTCGCTCCTCGAGAGGTCACCCTTCCCGAAGAACCCTCTTCGCCAGAGAATCATTGAATCTTTCTCGTTTGTCACCCACACGGAGCGCGTCGCGGGGTCAAACACGCCTTCACAGTGCGGGTTTTCCAATATTGTTCTTGAAGCAAAGAGGCCGAGGACATGGCCGATTTTGCTGCGAGGCTCAGGAGGGGAGAAGACGAGCGGGAGAGGGTGCGCATAGATCCTGTTGTTCTCCGCGCGGCGCGCACCACCCTTCTGCGAGCCTTTGTGCCGACTGGGTGTAATCAGAGACATGTTTAGGCTATGAAGCTAAAGCTCGAAGTGAGATGGGAGTCAGAAGCAGAGAGCCGCGTCGTGACCTTTTCGGGCGACGCGTCTCAGCAGCGCGTTGCTCCGCGCCTTGGTTCCTCCTCTCACTACATAGCTCTCACTCCTCCGCTGCTCATCTTTCTGTGGTCTTGCTCCTTGTGACTCTTAAGGAACCATATCGACTAACTCGCGATGTCTGAGAAGAGGAGAGCCGAGATCGAAGCCAAGAGGGCGAAGCTTGCGGAACTGCGCAAGGCGAGAGCGGACAGACAGAAGGCAGACGCAGACCGGCGGCTGTCCGACGTGCGTGCTATCCTGTTCAGCAGTTACTTCGAGCTGACGGCGTTGGTATGCGTTGTAGAGTACAGGACCGAGCTCGGTCGCGCGTCGAGATGTGGACGATCTCGTGAACGTGCTCATCGGCTCGTCCAGTCGTGCTGACAGCGCCGTGGACACTCCCATCTCTTCTACGCCTGGCACTCCTGCCCTTGGACAGTCAATACCGCTTCCTGGACCCTCTTCCGTGCTCTCCGGACGGCTGAGCAGACAGAGCGATGCCAACTCGGACAGGTATAGTCTCGGGACCACCCTCATCCAGTCGCAGAATGGGGCGACTGACAATGTCATTGAACGGTGCGTTCTCACTATGCCGCAAGACTGTAGAGGGCTCAAGTTGTATATATTGTAGGGAAATGACGCCGCGGTTTGTCCCAGACCTAATTGATATCGAGCAGGAACTCTTTGAGTTGCCACAGAAGGTTCGTGTTCGCATCGGGTGTATCTGCTAATGGCTCACGCTCGACAACGTGCGATAGGAGCGCGTCATCTACAACAAGGAGGTGCAAACTATGGAGATAGAGACAGAAACGATACCAGGTGTGACAGAAGAAGAGATCCGGGAGCGCATACTGCGCGAACGAGACGCAGAGGCGGAACGATTAGCGCACGAGCAGGAGCTTGAAGCGGAGAGCAAGCAACTGGACGAGGAGATTGCACAGGAGATCAGAGGTATGCTCGGTGCTCCGTCAATCCAATGGTCAGACCTGTCTGAAGCCACGCCTAGAAATGACGGAGGAGGAGAAGCTCAGTATCTTCTCTGCCCCGGAGTTTCTCGACTTCGTGGAGCAGTCGACCAAGATCATTCAGCGGGCACTGAATGATAACTACGACTATATCCGCGACTACACTATTGGGACGGAGAGCGGAACGTGAGCCTCCACGTGTTCCAACATCTGGCTGGAAGGTGACCGATATCACAGGGAAGCGTCAGAAGGGAGGGTAAAGTGTGTATGCTCGTTCTATGATGAGCGACACACGAAAAACCGGTCGATCACGGACATTGACTGGTCACCAAAGGTCAGCAGTATGCGCCGTGCACTATAAACGCTCATGGAAACTGACAATGTGCAACAGTACCCGGAGCTGAGTTGCGCATCATACAACAAGAACCCGGCCGCGCTTAATGAGCCAGATGGTATCGTCGCCGTATGGAACCTTCACCTGCTTGAGCGACCAGAGTTTGTCTTCCATTCGCAGGTATGAGAGGCTCAGGTAGCATGCTACGATACCCGCGACTGACACGTCGCGCAGTCAGATGTGCTGTCAGTCGCATTCTCTCCATTCCACTCGAACCTGATCTTTGGTGGTACCTACTCGGGTCAAATATTGCTCTGGGATACGCGGTCGAGGCACCTTCCTGTCCTGAAGACACCGCTTTCTGCTGCTGGCCATACGCATCCTGTCTATGCGATGCAGATGGTAGGAACGCAGAACGCGCATAACCTCATCACGAGCAGTACCGATGGCACCGTGTGCAGCTGGCTCGTCGACATGCTCGCGCAACCTCAGGTGGAAATTTCACCAGACTTGCTCTGTTTCATCTGCTTACGAGACATTGCAGGAAACGCTCGAACTAGTGCACGCCGGTCACAATAAGACCAGCGAGGTAGCAATCACCGCACTGAACTTCCCAGACAACGAGACGACGACCTTCTGCGTCGGGACGGAAGAGGGGAACATATACCAAGCGAACCGCTACGACCGGGCGGGCGCGAAGGCTGGCCTGAATCCATACGATGTGTACAAGGGACACTCTGGGCCTGTGATGGGTCTGCACTTCCACCCGCTCGTGGGGCCGGTCGACTTCTCAGATCTGTTCCTGTCGTGCTCTGTCGACTGGACTGTCAAGCTCTGGCGAGCGAAGTCCCTGGCGAAGCCGTCGACGACAGTGAACCACGTAGCGCCGCTCTACTCCTTTGACGAGGCGGACGACTACGTATACGATGTCAAGTGGCACCCAACACACCCGGCTGTCTTCGGTACTGTCGATGGGGCTGGCAAGTTCGACCTGTGGAACCTCAACAATGACACAGAGGTGTGTGTTGACCACAGGGTGCATCGTTGACTATCAGAGTAGCTCATGCCCACCTTACAGGTCCCGGTTGTCTCCACGAGTGTTGGATCCGGACGAGCATTGAACAAGCTGCGTTGGGAACGGAAGGACGGCCGGCGAGCGGCCTTGGGTGGCAGTGACGGCAGGCTCTATATTTACGACATTGGAGACATGGCGCTCCCAAGGGAGTCCGAGTGGACAGACATGCAACGGACAGTGGCCGGCATCATCGGCGGCGGCGGTCAGGCGAACGGGGTTGCGGACGACTCTGCACGGATAGTCGCAGGTCGCTGAGGACTGCGCGTTGCGATGTGGTCCAACGTGCGTGGATGCTTTGGTCGAGGGTCGATCGTGTATGTATATACCCCGCGGATAGCATGCGATGGCGATGGCTTCCTTGTAGTGAAATTGGGCGTACTTAGTCGTCCCACAGCAAAGGCTAACTATGAACGCGCGAGACGTGGTTGGCAGAACGCGTAGACGCGTGTTGGGTAAGGTGATCCGTCGAGTCGCGGGAGAGGAGTTGTCGGGCCTCCGCTCTTGTGATTTGTTCCGCTTCCCCGTTGTGCGTGTCGCGCACGGCTCGTACGAGGTGCTTGTCTACTATTCTTGCATCCGCATTGACCCAAGGAGCAAGGAAGCTGAGCAACGTCGAGCAGGACGGACGTCAGGTGACGGATCAAATGCTTTCTCGCACGTCTCTCAGCGTTTCTCGCACACGCGCTCGTCTCTCTCCGTCCTCTTCTGCCGTTTCCCTCCCAGCTCGCTCCCTCTTTCCCCGCTTCCACCCACTCTCCCTCGCCAGGCCAGCACAACCTTCGTCGCCATGTCCACGTTCAAGCAGGTACGCGCGATCTATACATCACCTCGCGTTACTGGTATACTGATGACTCCATGAAGGAGCCGCACAAGTGAGCAACTGCTGCAGTTATTCTTGTCCGCAATTAACCCTTCCCCTTCGCGACCCCTTCCAAGGCTGCTAGTGTACGTAACCTTGTTCTTGGTGCTCTAGCGCTGCAGCTAATTGTCCCTGAAGCATCCCGGGTCCCATCGAGGTTACCGATGAGGTACTTCTGCCTCGCCGAGTCACCGGAAACGGCCCACTCACCGTGCGACCCAGGTTCTCTACGCCAATGCACACCCCTCGATGTCCCATGTCTCTGCGGACTTCATCCCCGTCTTTGGAGACTGTATCCGCATGCTTCGGGAGCTGCTTTTCACCCAGGACGCCCAGCCGTTTATCATCGCAGGCTCTGGTACGCTCGGATGGGATCAGGTACGTGTCATCTCGACGCAAGAGGAGTTGCGCCATGAACCTCATACCGGCCCGATGGTCAGGTTGCCGCGAACCTCGTTGAGCCCGGCGAGAACGCGCTTGTCCTCAACAGCGGTTACTTCGGCGATAGTTTCTCCGACTGGTAAGTTTTGGTATACGCGTCGATGGTGACCATTGTTCACGCGCGCACTAGCCTACGCACCTATGGCGCGAAGGTAGACGAGATTGTCGCACCGTTTGGTGATGCCGTCGCGCTCTCGGACCTCGAGGCTGCCTTGAAGCAGAAGAAGTACAAGGTGGTCACATTCACCCATGTCGACACCTCTACAGGTTGGTGATTCCATGCCCTGCAATAGCATTGAATGTACTGAGCGCCGTTCAGGTGTTCTGTCCGACGCAAAGGGTATCGCAGCTACTGTCAAGAAGGTTTCCCCAGATACTCTGGTACGCTGTGTTGATCGCAGGTGCATGTAGGTGCCGGTTGACATGCGGCATCATAGGTCATCGCCGACTGCGTGTGCTCGGTAGCTAGCGAGGAGATCCGCTTCGACGACTGGGGCCTTGATGTTGTCCTCACTGCCAGTCAGAAGGGTCTCGGTACTCCTCCTGGTCTGAGCGTCCTGGTTGCTAGCCAGAAGGCGATTAAGGTGAGAAACAGGCGTCCGGGTCCATCGTTCCCCGCTAATCTTGTGTCTTTGTGCCTAGGTCTTCGAAACGAGGACAAGCCCGGTCACTTCCTACTACGGTAGCTGGAAGAAGTACGTCGCCTCCGAAATTGATGGGGTATGCTTCTGAATGACGAGATTTGCAGGTGGCTACCCATCATGAAGGCTTACGAGTCGGGTGCCCCTGCGTACTTCGCGACTCCACCCGTGAACTTGATCTACGCTTTCAACACGTCTCTGAGGCAGATTACGAAGCATTCACCCTCAGTCGAAGAACGCTTCCGTCTGCACAGAGAGACGAGCGCACGTATCAAGCAGGCCACGGAGGAACTAGGCCTCAAGCAGTTGCCCGTAAAGCCTTCGGTTGCGGCGAACGGGATGACGGCGTGTTACTTCCCCGACGGGCTCACCGCCGCAGATGTCATCCCTCCGCTACTGAAGAAGGACGTCGTGGTCGCGGCTGGCTTGCACAAAGATTACAAGCGTGAGTGGCAGATTTGTTATCGTACTGCAACCCTATCCTGACAAATTCTGCGCTCAGTGAAATACTTCCGTATTGGGTACGGTTCTCCAGATCTGTGACGTTGCGAGATGCCGACTGACCGTGGCCCGGGGTTCGACGTTCATCTTGCAACAGACACATGGGCATCTCCGCAATAGACTCGGCCCGCGGAGATGTCGACAAGGTGATTGCGGCGCTGAAGGAGAGCCTGGCAGAAGCAAAGGCCGGCAAGAACGCGTAAGTGTGAAGGAAGAACCCATGGCTGTAATAGAATGTCTGGACCAGTCGAGCTCATTGTAATTCTTGTGCATCATCATCACCTCTCTATCAACATGAACATGGATGTATCGCCTGCGAACGAAACCGGAACGGAATGGGATTCGAAATGGAACGAACAGTCTCCCGCAGGCCTCGCGTACGAGGGTGGCCAACCGCTCTATGCCCGCAGCGAGGCTCTGAGCGGACCCAGGATGCTGCACAGTGCACGTCAAACGTAAATGACATTTCACAATTCATCTCAGCGAAGATTGCTGATCATACGATTGCCCAGGGGCGAACCTCCTTCGATGGTGGATCTTGGGAGGCGGGACTCCGTCGGTGGCCCGCGCCTCCGCCAGGTGGGCTCCCGCCGTTATCTCCACCAATCGCGCCAGACGCTAACTCTCGCATCTCGATCTCTCTGCCAGCCCGACGTGGATTGGTTCCCCGATGTGAGTGCGAGTAGATTGGGTGGAGATGGAGAGATCTACGTATGTATGTATGCGCGGGTCTATGTACAAGGTATCTGCGATGCTAGAGGTACAATGGGATTTTGCTTGAATATTACTACTACTGACGCCTACGCTGTCCTATGCGGTCACTGCAACGTCCCGATACTGCCCCTCGCCACCCATGCGGTCGTACCATGCCTTGCCCTCGGTGGTGGGTGCGATGTACCCTGCCCTGATCACGAAGTCGCCGAAGTGCTCGCCTTGGTGTCGTTCTAGCGCATAGCGCTTGATCATGGGGCGCAGGATTGCGAGGATCTCCGGCTCAGTCACGGTTTCTGCCGAGTATCGTCAGTGGCTGAGACGAGAGATCGTGGTATGATGCGTGCTTACCTCGATAGATCTTGTTCAGCCGCTGACCATAGTAGCCACCACCCAGGAGCATCGAGTACGTCCCGGGCGCCTTGCCGACAAAAGCGACCTCTGGAGAGTGTTAGCACCGACATGAGGATACCAAGTCCCCGAGACTACGCACCAGCAATGTACGGCCGTGCACAGCCGTTCGGGCAACCAGTCATGCGCATGACAATGGAGTCGTTGCGCAGTCCATTCTCCTCGCAGATCTTCTCGACCTTGTCGATAAGGAGGGGCAAGTACCGCTCCGACTCGGCCATCGCGAGACCACACGTCGGGAACGCGACGCACGCGGACGACGACAGCCGCAGGCCGGTGTACGCGAGGTTGTCGAGCCTGTACTGCGCGAGGAGGCGCTTGATGGTGGGCAGCTCCTCGGTGGGGACGTCGGAGATGATGAGGTGCTGGTTCGCGGTCATGCGGAAGGAGCCCTTGTGCACCTTGGCGATCTCGCGCAGGCCGGTCTTGAAGTCGCGCTCGGGCTCGTCCTGCACGCGTCCGTTCTCGATGAAGCAGGTGAAGTGGTGCCGGCCGTCCTGGCCGGTCGTCCACCCGAAGTCGTCGATGTTCTTCGTGAAGGAGAAGGGCCGCGCGGGGGCGAGCTGGTACCCGAGCAGCTGCTCGACTGCGGCCTTGAAGACGTCGAGGCCCATGCGGTCGATCGTGTACTTGAGACGAGCGTTCTTGCGGCTGGTGAGAGGAAAGGCGATCGTCAGCGATGCAAAACGGTGGCCCGGAGTGAACTTACTCGGCGCGGTTGCCGTTGTCTCTCTGGACGAGCATGATCTTCTCGGCGACCTCGACGCCCTGCTCGACGGTACAGAAGCCGAGCATGCTGCCGGTTCTGGGGTAGGTCTTCTTGTTGCCGTGCGTGACGCCCATGCCTCCACCAGCGGTGACGTTGAAGCCAGCAAGCTCGCCCTTCTCATCGACGATGGCGATGAATCCGACATCGTTAGCGAAGACATCGACGTCGTTGTTCGGCGGGATCGCGACTGCAACCTTGAACTACACGGGGGGTCAGTACCGTTGTGGTTTTCTATGATGATAAAACCGACCTTGCGGGGGAGGTAGAACTGGCCGTAGAGCGGCTCCACATCCTTCAGAGCATCTCCAGCCACAAGCTTCTTGTCCAGCCAGATCTCGTGGTACGCGGTCGTCCGAGGGAGCAGGTGCTCGCTGACACGCTTGGCAAACTCGTACGCCTGGGCGTGCAGCTTGGACAGCGACGGCACAGTGGAAACGATCACGTTCCTGCATGGGTGGTCAGCATCGAACGACCCCTCACGATATACCTCACTTGCCGGTTCACGTCACCGCACGCCGCTAGGGTGTCAAGTAAGGCCCTGTTGATGTCCTGGATGGCGGACTTTAAGTGGCGTTTGATGACCCCATGGAACTGGAACGTCTGCCGCGTGGTGATCTTGAACGTCCCGTTCCCGTGCTCGTCCGCGATCTGGTCCATGATGAGCCACTGCTCGGGCAGGCACACCCCGCCGGGCATGCGCACGCGGATCATGAAGCTGTACGCGGGCTCGACGCCCTGCGCCTGCCGCTCGTCGCGGATGTCGCGGTCGTCCTGCTGGTAGATGCCGTGGAACTTGGTGAGCTGCGTGTCGCTCGGGGCGAGCGCGCCCGTGCTCGTGTCCGCGAGGCCCTCGACGATCGTGCCGCGCAGGTACTGCGAGGCGACCTTGATGTGCTCGTTTGTGATCGGCTCGGGCTCCGCCTCCGTGACCTCGACAGCGTCGACGCCGAGGGCCTTCCAGACGAGCGGCTCCCAGGCCTTGTAGCCCGTCTCGGGCCCGTCCGCGTCCTGGTCGTCCCCGAGGCCGAGGGGCACGAAGCGCGTCGCGCCGAGCTGCTCGAGGCGGGCGTCGAGGTCCTTGCCCGCCTTGTTGTAGTAGTGCGCGTCCTCGGGCCGCGGCCAGTAGTGGCTGTCGCCCATGCCGAACACGGAGTACTTCACGCTCGTGAGGGGGCGCTCGCCGCGTGCTGCGAGCCCGTTCAGCGTCTTGATGAACGTGCGGCCGTTTTGCGGGAACTCGCCCTGGCCGGCGACGGAGGTGACGAAGACGACCATCTCCTCCTTCGCGAGGTCCTCGACGGTGACCGAGTCCATCGTCGCGACGGACGTCGAGAGCCCACGGAGCTTGCCGCGGGTCGCGAGCCGCTTGGCGACCTTCTCCGCCTTGCCGCCGTCCGAGGCGTACAGCACGGTCAGAGGCGGGGCGTCGATGGCGGTGAGGAGGTCGTCGTACGCCTGGGCAGCACGCTGCTTCCGCGCCTGCTTCAGGTTCTCGCCCAGGCTCCCGACGAGCTCCGCGGCGAGCTCGGGCTTGGAACGCACGAGCTGCGAGAGGTGGTTCTGCCTGTCGAGGAAGGCCTGAAGCTCGTTCTTGACCGAGTCGGAGTCGAGCGAGAACGGCTCCTTTCCTTCGCGCTCCTTGGCGGGGTTCCACCGGTAGAGCGGCCAGTAGCCGGAGTCGACGGCGAGCTTGGTCTCCTTCAGGATCTCTAGAGCGGGTGTGCTCTCGGAAGTGTAGGGGAGGTAGGCGAGGACAACGCTGGGGCCGGGGTAGCGGTCTGCCTCCATCAACGCCTGGAGGACTTGCGAGTACGAGGAGTACACGGCAGTGCTGGCGACGTAGACGTCGCCGTGGTTCATGGCGTACAGACCTACGTCCTGCTTGCGCCGGTGAGGATCGACGGTGTTGCGCACAGAGTACGGAGTCGTGTCGAGAATCAGGACGTTGATGTTGAGCTTGGATGCGATGGCGTGGTGCAGACCGGAGGCACCGAGGTCGTACGCCCAGGCATCCGAGCCGATGATCCACCTCGAGAGGGCGGGGAGGAGGCGACGGAGGAGAAGGATCTTCTGCGCAGCAGGGGCTCGAGAGCTTCTCGCTCTCGAGGGCAGCAACAAGCTCCTCGCCGATCCGCTTGCTCTTGGTCCCGTCGTCGCGGGCTCCGAGCCACCTGCTAAGGATGGAGTGGATGTCGATGGAGACGGTAGGGTCTCGGAGCAGCTCCTGGACGGCGGCGACGAGCTCCTCGCGCTCTTCGATCTCGCCCCGAGCGACACCAAGTGCGAACTCGGGAGTGGTGGCAACCTGGCCTTGGGCGGCAACCTGCTCCGGGGAGTTGAGGATGTCGAGACGGTCGGGGAAGAGGTTGCGGAGCATCTTTGTGTATGCGGCTTCGTGCTTCGGAACGTGAGGTGCGCTCGCGGTCGTCTGCGTCGAAGGCGAGGAACCCAAGGAGAGTCGCGGAGGTGCCGACTCAGAAGCGGCCTGCTGCAACAATGCCGCAACGTCGCTCTCCGTGACGGAGCTCGCGTCTCCGAGTACTCCGCTCTGGACGACGGGCGCGGAGCTGAGCTCGCCTTGCTGGATGGCACTGACAACCTCCAAGTAGAGAGGCGTCCATTTCATCGTCCAACGGTGGATCTGCTCCAGAACAATAACACGAGTAACCGACGGCGACAACGCACTGAGAACGGTGGAGGACGGGAGCGGCTTGACAAGCGCGACATCGACAAATGAGACACCGTCAATGTCGTACTTGAAGGTCGCGCGGCCAAGGGTGAAGATGACCGTGTGGGGCTCGGACGCGCCATGCTGAGTGAGAGGGCGAAGTGGCCTGCGGACAAGGGAGACGGTCGCTATCGCGGCGGCCTGGTAGGTCTGGAGGAGAGAAGCGGGGTCGGCAGTAGGCTTCTGGACACTGCCACGAGGAGACTGTTTCTCGGCGAAGAGGAAGGGCGGGATGCGGTCGCCGTGTACCTCCTGAACGACCTCTGCATCGTCTCCCAGTTCGAATATGTGGAGGACGGCGATAGACTCGGTGAAGGCGAGTCTTGAGGCGAGGAGGGCATGGTCGTGGGCTTGCTGTGCGGTGCGGGAGTAAAGGACGAAGGGTAAGGAGGACTGGAGCACGAGAGCGTCGGACAGGTCATTGTTCACAGCGACATGGAAGACGGTGGGTGTGGACGAGAGCTCCGGGAGGTGGAGGAGTAAACTGTTGAGGGCTTGTGCTTGCGCAACTGCCGTGCAGGAAAGCAAGCGGGCGGAGCGATGTCGGAGGAGGGCAGCACCTGCGTCTGCACCGAAGGGGAGGTGGGTGACTGCGGCGTTGGTGTCCGGAGAGGCAGTCAGAGTGTCGAGGGCGGCCTTGAAGGGGGAAGGGCCGGAGGAGGCCAGTGAGTTAACAAGGACATCGGATGCGAGATAGGCAATCCGCGAAACAGCCGCAACAGCAGGTGATGCAGACATGGTCGAGACTAATGGGAAGGCAGGCATTGGTCAGAGACGCGAATTGACATGGAAGCAGAGGATGCCGTACGGAGGTCAGAGGCGTGGGCAGAGACACTCACTGTCGTCGCTGTCGACGGCGGCGAGGGCGGCGAGCGAGACGGTGGGGACGGCGAGCAGTCCTGCGCGCAAGAAATATATTTTGTGGGATCCTGAATTCCGAATTGTGCGTGTGGGCCCGGAGAGGATCGCGAGAGAGTGAGTGACTAGTGAGGGTCGCCGCGAGCACACAACTACGACGCTATCCCTTTGGCCCTGTTTGGCTGCCCCTGGCCTGGGGTTAGGGCTCTAGGGGCAGGCCGACGCCGGCGGAGTCTGAACCTTATCGCTGCAACTGCCCAGCTGCTTTTCTGCACACCGATCGCGCGCCGCGTCCAGTCTGCAGCATCAAGACCCCGACGCCCATCGCCCGACGCCGACCCCCGCATCCGCAATGGCCCCCACCAAGAAGTCCAAGGCGACCAAGTCCTCCGAGTCCATTGCCTCGCGTCTCGCCCTCGTCGTCAAGTCGGGCAAGTACTCCCTCGGCTACAAGTCTGCCCTCAAGCAGATGCGCTCAGGCAAAGGTTCGTCCCTTCCTCTCTCTCTCCGGGGACTGGAGCGTGAGGCTGAGAAGGTCCCTTGTGCTGACAATCATCCTTCTCTCCTCGTGTGTTCCCGCATCCAGCTAAGCTTGTCCTGATTGCCGGCAACTGCCCCCCCCTCCGTAAGTCCGAGCTGGAGTACTACGCTATGCTCTCCAAGACGTCCGTCCACCACTTCACTGGCACGAACGTCGCGCTCGGCACTGCTGCTGGAAAGCTCTTCCGTGTTGGGTACGTCTGCGTCCACACCCGATGCTCGTACACCACCCTGACCATATTCCTCCAGTGTCATGACCGTCACCGACCCTGGTGACAGTGATCTCCTCACCGTCGCTGAGGGCGCGGCCGCATAAAATCTTCCTATCGTACACGGGCCACACCATGTATCCATCATTAGGCGTTGTATGATTTATGAGACTGTCATGACCACCATATCCTTGTGTGAACGCAACAGACAATATCCTTGCGAAAGCCTGCAGCGACAGCACTAAATGATACATGCAATAAAATTACAACAACGCTGGAGACATGCCCAGAATAGTGCGAGGTCCCTTGCTCGCATAGTCCGCCTTCGACACGAAGTTCTTTCCCGCAGAGTCGTTGAACGCAAGCTATCGAATGAAAGTGGCTTGTCAGCGCTCGTCCACACGCAAATCGCAACATCCCTCACCTTCGCAATGATGCTCGTCCCGAGGAAGGCCGCCATTCCATCTCCCTTGTCCCGATACTCGGCGAAGTAGTCTGGTACTCTCAGCGTCTTGATGTGCCGAGGTTGCACCTCGTTGTTCTGCACATCGGGAGCGCTGAGAATGTACGGCGCAAGCCGGCCAGAAAGTGCTGCCCCGAGACCTATGTCGGACAAACACGGTCTGTCAATACACTTGCGCGAGAATAACGCCATGGTGTGGTTGCACACCACGCCACGCACCTTTTATGTGGTTCGTGATCTCCCCAGTCACGAAGAGGCCCTGCCAGATATACGCGCGCTGGTCCACGTCCGCCTTCGCCACTGCTTCGCCCACCGCGACCTGCAGCGGACGCCGCAGGTCCGGGTCGCCCCTCGGGAGCACGCCCGGCACCGCATCGAGCAACGCCGGGTCAAAGAGCGGCTCGCAGAACCGATGCCGCTCCTTGCCCAGCGTGAGCTCCATCCCGCGGAACTCGGTCGTGACGAGGTCGAGGGCCTCCATCTCCTTCGCCCGAGCCTGCTCTGCCGGCTGTGCTTTGGCGTTCTGGCGTCGCTTCATGCCGCTCTCAATCACCGCACGCTCCTTCCCAGCGACGACGATCGCAGCGATGTCTGTGACGCCTTCGTCCTCGAGGTCCCGCGCCGCCTCACCCTCGGCCAGGGCCTTGATCAGTCCGTTCTGCCATGTGTGTCTTGCGAGCTCCAGCAGTGTCTCTTGCAGTGCTTCTGGGGACGGCGTGTTGTCCGCCGGGGAGAGCGCCGCCATGACGGACGTGTTCGAGCGGAAGAGGTGGGCGAGGTAGGCCAGGCAGTCGCGCAGGCCGACGGGGACGTGCGTGCGCCCTGGGTGGAAGACGAAGCCGTCGTAGATGGGCGTGACGTCCGTGTAGTCCTCGTCGACGTCGACGACGACGCCGCTGAGCTGCATGCCGGAGATGGCGGCGTAGAACTGCGACATGGGCCGCTCGAGGATGGCGAAGCCGGCCGCGTTGAACCGCTCGAAGAAGATCTGGCAGATGCGCTCCGAGACGGTGCGCGAGATGCCCGCGGGGAAGGAGAGCATGATGGGGGACTCCATTTGCGCGCGGCGGAGCTTGAGCTCGTGGAAGAGGACATGCTTCCTGGGGAGGCGGGGAGGGCGGGTGAGACTTGGTGGGGATGTGGCGGAGAGGGTGCACGTACCAGAGAGCTTCGGCTTGTGTGTAGTCACTGACGTCTCCCTCTGCGAAGGGCCATGAGACGATGAGGTCTTGTCCGGCAGCAAGTGCCTCATCTAGTTGCGTGCCGACGAGGTAGTCGGTCACTTTCGCCGAGCTAGCGGCGCTCGAGGTGGATGCACCTGTATCTGGTTGATATGGTGTAGGAAAAGGGTAAGCCAAGAGACATACCATTCTCCTCTGTCGGTGCAGCAAGATTCCTCCTCAGCCCTACGCGCGCCGGTAGTTCCTGGGGAGGTTCATTTAGCAAGGACGCTCTCCAGTGGTTTCAAGGCGACGTACGACAGTGGGGAGTCTCAGTAGATCGTGTAGGCCCTGTCCTGCGCGTATGTGAGTGCGGCCGGTCTCGATGATGACGACGGTAGAGTCGCGGAAGTTGCTCATGGCCCGGGGAGTATCACGGTGGAGGTGCAAGACAGAGCGCGCGTCTTCGCGATCACGCACAGGCGCGTCGCGCGCACCAAGACGCCCGAACTCTTCCTACGCTCAAACCACCAATGGCACCATGCGAGCCTATGCGAGCCCACTCGAAGTCATCGGACTTGGAATGAGATTGATCAAAAATTGCAAGACGACAACTACAAAGCATGCATCGACGAGAGCACTGGGAATTATACGAAGTAATGTAAGGGCATCCGCCTATCTGTTCGCCGACTCCAAGTTCCTGCGACCCTGCGTGCGGCCGCTATCCTCCTCCGCTACCCTGCGCAGAACTTGACGGGCCCGCAACGTGATCGTGGCCGTCCAAATCCATCTTGTCCTTGTCCATGTCCATGCTCTTCCCCTTGCCCTTGGCCTTCCCCGGAGTCCTCGATTGTCGCGCGTCGGCCTGAGCCTCCCCGTCCTTCTCCGACTCCTCCTGCGGCCACTGGCCCAACCCGTCGATGATCCCCGCCAGCTCAAGCTGCGCAAACTTCTCCGCAAACGCGACGTAGCCGATGCTCCGCGCCGGGGGCTTCTCCCGCACAGGCGGGATGATCATGGGCTGCGGGCGCGAGATTTGGAGAGCCGGCTCCGGGGGCGCCTTGTACGCGACCCACTCAAGGCACTCGTTCTGCCTGTCGCTGTAGTACGCCGTCTGCGGGTCCAGGTCTGGGAAGGGCATCGACTCGGGCTCGTCGGCATCGGAGGAGGAGTCGGGCGCGGCGGCGCGCGAGGACATGCGTTTCCAGCGGCCACGTCGGGCCGTTTGCGAGGCGGTAGCCCCCGCTCGTCGATGCTTCTCCCGCACGGGTGGGAGGAGGAGGGTGTATAGAGGGACCTGGTCAGGTGGTAGTGGCGGGAGGGACCTTCGAGGTGGCTTTTTGGGCGTCCGGGATTGTCGCAGTGGGGGCAGACGGGTGGGGAAGCTGCCTCCAAACCGGTGTTCTGTCTGCAGGTGGGCTGGGATGGCCGTGGGGGCTTGCTTGTATGTGAAGGCTTCTGAGCATCCTGTCAGGATGTCCAAGGTTAGACTGCGCAGAGTGGTGTGGTGATGTGAAGTTCTGGTTTCTCACCTTCAACCGGGCATGGCAGAGGCACTCTGCTCATGTGACTGAAGGTAATGTGCTGCAAGAGACTCGGAAGGCTGTCATGTAACCTGACTGCGCATCTCTCGGCCTGGCAGTGGAATGTATTTGCCTGTCATGCACCATTTGTCAGTAGGGTTCGAGAGGGTGGGAGGATGTCTGTGATGGCTTACCTGGCTGGATGATGATGCCTCGAGCTGATGACAGTGGCGATGTAGGTGCTAGAGTACAAAGAAAACCTGTCAGAAGACATCATCACAGCATTTTTGAGAGCATGGCCAAGCTGAACAGATGCATGGACAACTGCTCAATAATCAGAAGATGAGGCAAGTGCCCTACACCACCCCAAGGGCACCCTCTGCTGACACCACAGAGGAAGATGAGCTTATCTCAGCATATAGCTAGGTCACGACTGCCAAGGGCATCCCATAGGGCAATGTGCAGAACAACATGAAGTAGATCATGGAGTTGTGTCGCATTTTTGAGCCATAGGATGAGCAAAAATGCGAAACACTCCCATGATCTACCAAATGTCATCTGCCTGTCAGAGAGAACAAAGCAATGCTCACCTCTTGCAGAGCTATCCAGCTGTTGAGTTCAGCATGGCATTGCCTCCACTCACACCGAGTGGGGCAGATCGCCTCGCATGCCACCTGAACAGCTTGATCAGGTGAGAGGATAAGCTCGAGAGCCTGAACCTGAGAGGTTGCAGTTGCCTCATGTCAATGATCATCCTTACTGCAAGCAGAGACACCCAGGCCAAGGAGTGGACGATGGTCTGGAGGGATGAGTGACAGGAGGAGGTAGGAGGAGAGGATCAGTGTGGCTCGGAAGGACTGAGAAGCCCAGAGATCTCGGACGAGTGGCCCGCTCACATACTCTAATTTACGCTAGGGTTAGAACAATGCAGGCATTCTGAGGATGAAAGAAATCGTCACCATCGCGACTCCGCCGCTGTCGGGCCAGTCGTGCGGGGGGCGGACAAGGCGGTTTTTGATGCGGAGCCGAGCTCGCGCGAAAGGCGATTGCGTGCGATCAACGTGCGATATGTCTAACCCTAGCATTTCCGGCCGGTCCCGCCTCCGGGCGCTAGTTGTATCGCGTCCACTCAAGAGAGCCGGCTGCAACGGATTCGTCCATCCATGTGCGTACGGTTCAGGACCTCCGTACAGCGTGGACCCCGGTGCGACGTTATAGTTAAAGAGAAGGATAGAAGGATCCGGAATAGGCGTAGAGATCGAGCTCGGAACCGTCATCGAGAAGTCTTCGTGGCATGGAAGACATGAGTCCGTGCAACTTCAAGCTTCAAGCTCTAACCATCCCCTTTGTCTCATTATCCTTATAGAGATATGTCCCACCCGGTAGCTCACAAGTCCCCGTGTATGTTGTGCGCGCCCTATGCTCACAGATCAAATAGCTCTTTGATCTGCTTCATTGTGTCCGCCGGGCTGGTGACGGTGTGGCCAATGGTGCGAGGATCCATGAAGATCTCGTAGTCGTTACCACCCTATGTAGTGCGACTGTGTCAGCAACGTTGGACACACACACACGGGGCGCGTAGACGGGCAAACCTGGTAGGTCTTGTCGCCGAAGAAGTGGATCTCCTCGAAGTTCTCGTCCGCGACGTGCTGCAGGCAGAAGGTCTTGTCCCAGCCGTTCGGGAAGACGTCGAAGGAGATCTGGCCGCCTATCGAGTATGTGAGACCGTAGTCGGGGAACTTCTCCTTTAGCGCTTTGACGAACGCCTCGCGGACACCGTGCACCTGGGAAGGGGGGAGTGGGTGAGATTCATGTAGAGTTGGGTGGATGCGGGAGGTGCGGTCAAGTCACCTTGTCGTACTCCAGGAAGTCGAGTCGCTCCTGGATCCTGTGGCGCGTAAAAGGTCAGAGAGTATGCCACAAGATGGACGAGCAATACTAGACGAAGGCTAAGAACTTACGTAGCGTTACGGCCCAAAGGCGTCACGTTGATCATGCCGTTCCGGAACTCGATGAACGTGCCTCTGCGTCGCGCCGCACTGCATCAGAAGCATGGCGGGGGACTGCAAGAGTTTCGATATGAGGCGCACCGTTTGATCGGGACGTCCACGTCGGCGAGGTAGTGCAGGATGAAGTTCACGAAGACCTTGTAGCGCTCCTCGCCGATGAACTTGATGAAGGACTGGGAAGGCAGCTGCTGGCCGAGTTTGTACGCCGTCAGCCCGTTCTCCGCGAACGCGTAGTCGAACTCTTTGAGGACTGCGAGCGCGTCGGAATTCAGTTCGCATTCCCACTATGAGGTCCGGTACAGGACGGGGCGGCGGACGGTGTTGTAGGGAAAGCAGGAGACGCACTGTGTGATCCCGGAGGAGTGACCTGCTCCTCGACCTTGACGAAGTCGGAGCCGCCGACAACGCCGACCGCGGCCTTCTTGCGCAGTGCGCGGAGCAGCTCGGTCATTTCTGGAGATATGCTCTGAGAGGTTGACGTTGGGATGCGTAACGGGAGCAGAGGAATATGTGGCGTACTTGACGAGCGAGACTCAGCGTGCCGTCCACATCGAAGAGGACGAGTTTCTTCAGTGGGCGATCGGCGAACGCGGCGGAGACCATGGTTCAGACGCGACAAGTGGGTGATGCGTTCAGAAGAGGGCTGAGGATGGTAGAGAGGGAGATTGCAGAGACGATGAGGGGAAAGGACGCGGTTATAAGTACTTGTGGAAGCAAGGCGTGCATCGCGCGCGTCGATATTAATGCAGATCGAGATCTAGTAGATCTATAGCAGACACGTGCACTCAATTCGCGTTTGTGACCCATAACCAGCTGCGACCACGTACGCCCTAGTGACTTGGGGGGTGAGCGCGCTGCTACGCACGCCCGGTCCGATTCCACCAATTGTTGTCTGAGACTCGACCTGCTTCAAGTTCAAAAAATCGAGAGCATTGGACGGAAGTGCTTGTCATCAGAGCTTTGCAGTCAGACTTGGACAAAGGAATAGGCCTTGAAGCGACTGGTCGACTCGCGATGACATCAACATGTACATTGGTCCACCTCGGACCGTGGCTGATAAGATGAACTTAAACAGCTCAGCGAGACCATGACTCAGATAGAAACGATAATTGGCTGCTTTTCTGCTTTATGCGACATTTACGGGCCTTAGTATTGACGTGGAGAGAGTTGCCACTCAACAAAGAGCCCCCTTGAAGCTGCGTAACAGCTCACTGCGAAAGGCCTACTATGTCTTCCACGCTTGCAGAACGCAACTTGGAACATGAATGCATCAAGACTGACAAACCTGGTTATACAATGGCATACATGGATGGACCGTGGGGCGGACTCGCTGTCAGTGGACTTCGCACTAAGTACTTACTTCGCAGCGAAAAGCGACAGCTCGGAAGCTCTCGGAAGGGTGTCTCGGAGGGAGCCGGGTACCGCAATCGTCACGTGAACAGGGCCAGCTCTAAGGAGATGATAACCGATTCCCGGTGGAATCGGAACAAGGAGAACAGACAACGGCAGGTGTGTAAGTAGCCAAGAGGCGACACGTATATTCAACGTAGGCCTATGATGTGTACGGTGACTGCGGACGACGGTTATGCACGACCGCCTCCCTGGAGCGCCTTCATTCGCGCCTCCGCCGCCCGCGCCCTCCTCTCCCGCTCAATCTTCGCCCTCATTTCAGGTGTCAGACCTGCCACGCTCTCCGTAGTGCCCGACGCCCCTCCCAGCTTCCTCGGACCGTTTGCGGGCTCCTCCTTCACCTTGCGTGGCTTCGGCTCCTCCACAGGTGGTGGCGGCGGCGGAGAGGCGGCCTCACGCTCCTTCTCCCGAACCTCGCGTTCCTTCACCTTGTCCTTCAGACCCTTCCGCCGCGCCTTCTTCTTCTCCTCGCGGCCCTCCTCCATCTCAGCGCTGAGCAGGCTCGGGACCCGCGCGCCGTGCTCGGTGCCCAGCCAGTCCCACCAGTCCGGGTGCGCGGCGGCACAGCGGCGGAAGACGTCGCGGACGGCCTTTGTGCGTGCGAGGTCGTAGGCTGTGCGGTGGCCGCCCTTGCCTTTGGGCAGCCGCGGCGCGTCCTCCGGGTCGGACTCGACCCCGGATTCGTCTCCTGCTGGCCCGGTGCTGGAGGGCACGGCGAGCGTGGGATCGGCGCGGAGGTCCTCGAGCAGCCACTTGGTGATCTCTTCCTGGCCGCAGTGCGCGGCGACTTGGAGGAGGGTCCCGCCCCGTTCGTCTGTCCAGTCCGGAACGGGGGTGTTGATGCCACCGAGGACGGCACCTTCGCGTTCCCAGAATGTCTTGAGCGTGTCTAGGCGGCCGCGTTTGATCATGTCCAGGAGTCGGGCCCATTTGTCCCGGAGCTGCTCTTCTTCTGGTGAGAGCTGGGGGACCGCAGGCTTGTCCTTTTGTTTTGCGGCTTCGGGCTGCGGTGAAGGGACGGGTTGGGGCTTCGGCTTGGGAAGCGAGGCGAGCAGGGCTTCGTCCTGCGCGCGGAGAGCTTCTTCGGTGAGATGCGAAACCTTGACGCGAGTGAGTTCTTGCAGACAGCGGGAGAGTTCCGCTTGTGTCTGGGGACGGACGGAAGTGAGGACCGGGCTCAGGTCGGGCGTGTGCGACGTGAGTGACTTACCGGGCGCCGAGTGGGAAAGGGGAATGTACGCAGCCGTTCGTCGCCTGTGACATCGGCGGGTGAGTGAAACAATAGGAGAGCTGGAGAAGCAGAGGGTACCTTTCTCGATGACAGCACCTTCGTAGTCGAGGAAGATGCGGCGGTTGGAGACGCTTGCGCGGATCCAGATACGCTCGCAGTCGTGGATGTCATCCGCCCAATCTTGTAGCAGATTGCGGATGTCCTGTGCACACGGTCAGTATAATTGGTCGGCCGAGGGGAAATGGCCACTTACGTCGCGAAGGGCCTGTTCTCCGTACCGACGGAGCATGGCTCCGGCACTGACAGCTTTGGATTTGGCGTTGTCGTTCAGACCCTGCGAACCACCCTGTTTGCGACGCGCTGGTGGTGTGATCGTGAGTGAGGGAAGGGTCGGAGTGTATCTGATGACACATACTGGTATAGCGGTGGAAGGTCTTGTGCTTGAGGACCTCAATCTCGGGCTTGGGCTTCCTCGGCTTGCCCTTCTTGGTCAGTCCTCCTTCGTCGTCGTCTCCGTCGGGTCGCTTGACGCGAACAATTGCACCGGCGAAATGTCCGCCAGCGGTCATGAAGAGTGCCCAGGTGCGTCCGTGTTCTCCGCCAATCTGCAGCTCCTTGAGCTCGGAGAGGTATTCGGTGGGTGGGGTGGAAGACGAAAAGATGGCCTTGTATATGCCGATCTGAGTAGAGGGTGGGGAATGGAACCATACTAGAGGTGTCTGTGGTAGTGTGGGTTTGGAGGATTCTGGGGAGGATGGACGAGCGAGCTTGCGGGTCTTTTGGACAAGAGCAGCGACGGCGTCCGAGTCGTCCGAGTCGCCGTCTGAAGAGGATGCAGAGCCAGATATGGAGTCCTCAAGGCCTGGTCCAGTGTGAGTAATTTCATAGAGTTGCTATGAGGCTGGCATACCATCTACAAGTTGCGCAAATTGGGCTTCCGCCACAGGTTCACCACCGTTAAGACGGATCTTGACATTGTATCGGTGCCAATCGGAGCGAAAGTGGGCGCGCTGGTCGTCGACGTCTACGAAGGTCGCGCCAAGGCAGATATTGCACGCGCGCGAGCCGGCCGTGGGTTGAGGGGAGGAGGGGGAGTCTCCGGTGGCGGGGGCGGCTCCGCGACTTGATTGAGGATGTTGCGAGGAACAAGGGTATCGAGGAGTTCTCTAGGGAGAGAAAAGAGGTGGTATTGGTGGTACTGTTGAGACATCGCTAGCGATACAGGTGGTGCGAGGAGAATATAGAGACAAAGTGCTTGGTCGGACGCGATGTTATAAGTCAGGCAGCGATCTGTCGGGCGATGAGGTGACTCGGGTCAGAGCACAGCGCCGACGGGACTCGGGACGCGAACTGACTGTGACTGTCGCTGTAGCTGACAGATGCGCTTGCCCGAGCAGACAGATACGCTCGTCCGAGCAGGAGTGAGTTAGCAAGCCACGCGAGAGAGCCGGAACCCGCGCGAGCTGGGAGGGACGCACAGAACGGGAGAGATCTGAGTGAGATCTGGATGAGGTCAGAAGCGCCACAACCCAAACGCGCGTCTGCACGCGTCCGGGCGTCTCTGCGTGTGTCCTGGACGCGTCGAGCCTCGTCTGAATCCTCCGCTCGTCCTCCCTCGACGTGACAGTCCTCCGTGCTACGCGTATTGCGAAGACACAAAATGGCCACCGTATCTCCGTCCTCCAAGGAGAACATCCCCTTCCATGGCGGGTACGTGCCCACCACCGCGTCGCGACGCGTCTGACCACCACCGGCTGCCTAGGGACACGAGCTTCAAACTACACATGGACCTCGATCCCGATGCCCAACCGCCTGCTGCCAAGAAGCGCAAGCTCGGTCCTGCCAACTCTCAGCCCACCAAGTCCTCCTTCGCCGACGTCCTCCAGAGACTCAAGGACGATGCCAACGAATCCAAAGGTCCGTCTCAGCTTTTGGTCCTCTGTCCTCCCTCTCACACCTGCTTTAGAGGCGGAAGGGGGTGCAGACTGCTGGGCCCGTCCCCCGCTATCCCCACTCAACCCCAAGCGCGATGCTATCAGTCAGTCCAGTCCTCTATAACACCACACACATTCATTCTCACTCAACCACCCCAGCCTTCCAGCAGATAGATATCGAAGACTCGGTAGACCATCAGACTGGTGGAACTACCCTCAGAATGTTCGGTGTCACAGAGGTGCGCCATCTTCATTCCCGCTTACCCCAACCCCCTCTCACCTCTTGTCTACATGCAGAACGGCCACAGTGTCCTTGCTCATGTTACCGATTTCCTTCCTTACTTCTACGTCGCGACACCAAGAGGATTTCAGCAGGAAGACTGCGATCCGCTCATGTATTACCTCAACGTCAGTCCTTCTCCCCTTCGACCCTCATACATCCTGACATGCCAACAGCAAGCTGCCACTGGGCCCGCTGCTGTGAGAGCAGTTGAGCTTACAACCAAGCGCAGTCTATGGGGATACAGAGGAGACGACTGGGTCAGCTTCATCAAGATCACCCTCGCTGACCAGAGGAGCTTGCCTAGAGTCCGAGATAAGTTCCCATCTCCTTTGTTTGGCTGTATCCATCTGATACCGTTCCTTCTCCACGTCTCTTCGAGCGAGGCGAGTGTAGGTTCAATGACCTCTTCAACGCGGAAGTCGCAACTTTCGAGAGCAATATCGCCTATACCCTTCGCTTCATGATCGACACCAAGGTATGCTGCTTCACCCATCCCTCGGCACCAGCGTGTAACCGTTGTACAGGTGGTCGGCATGAACTGGATCGAGATCCCAGCTGGGCAGTATACCCTGCTCGACGGCAAGGACAGAAAATCTCATTGCCAGATCGAGCTCAGCGTCAGGCAAGTTCCAGCGCCGCCATGTCTGACGTTTGCTCATACTATCTACCAGATGGGACCGATTCATCTCGCATGCGCCTGAAGGCGAATGGTCGAAAACCGCTCCCTTGCGCATCTTGAGCTTCGATATCGAGTGCGCCGGTCGCAAAGGTATCTTCCCCGAGGCCAACGTCGATCCTGTCATTCAGATCGCGAACATGGTGACGCGACAAGGTCCGTTGATTGCTTGCGTGAACAGTAGCGTTCTGGCTCATCTTTCGCAGGCGAGAGCAAACCATTCATTCGCAACATCTTCACATTGAATACCTGCGCGCACATTGTCGGCTCTCAGGTCATCTCCTTCCAAGATGAAGCTGAGATGCTTGTGAAGTGGCGAGACTTCGTGGAGGAGGTCGACCCTGACATCGTCATCGGATACAACATCGCCAACTTCGATATACCGTACCTGCTTGACCGTGCCAAGGCGCTCAAGGCTGGCAAGTTCCCCTTCCTAGGCAAAATCAAGAGTACGTCCTGTCTATTCGCAGTGACTCGCAGGGATCGTAACAGACTTCGACAGATAAGCAGACTCAGACGAAGGACACGCACTTCTCGTCAAAAGCTTTCGGACAGCGTGACTCCAAAGACACTCCCCTCGATGGCCGTATACAGATCGATATCCTGCAGTACATGCAGCGAGAGTACAAGCTCCGGAGCTACACTCTCAACTCTGTCTGTGCGCAGTTCTTGGGCGAGCAGAAAGAGGATGTCCACCACTCGGTCATCACGGAGCTCCAGAACGGCACACCGGAGTCGCGACGTCGTCTAGCCGTCTACTGTTTGAAGGTGCGCCTCTCTTCTGGAGCTGTGGATGCGCTAGTCTGATTGCTAGTGCAGGATGCGTACCTGCCTCAGCGGCTGATGGACAAGCTCATGTGTTTCATCAACTACACGGAGATGGCTCGTGTTACCGGCGTCCCGTTCAACTACCTGCTCGCTCGTGGTCAGTCGATCAAGGTATTGTCGCAGCTGTTTCGAAAAGCCAACGACGAGGGATATGTCGTGCCTGCGTTGAAGGGCGAAGGCGAGCAGTATGATCATTTGCGAAGGGACAGCCTGGCTGACTCATGTTCGTCAGGTTCTGAGGAGCAGTACGAGGGTGCCACTGTCATTGAGCCCAAGAAGGGATACTACGACGTGCCGATTGCGACACTCGATTTCAGTTCACTGTATCCATCCATCATGATGGCACACAATCTGTGTTATACGACACTGCTCGATAAGGCCACCGTAGACCGCTTGGGTCTCGTCAAGGACCTCGACTATGTCCAGACGCCAAACAACGGTGGGATCTATCTCTGAGGTCTTTTCTTGCTGTCCTGATCGCGTACGTGTAGACCTCTTTGTCAAGTCTTCGAAACGGAAGGGTTTGCTACCGACTATTCTCGAGGACCTGATCAGTGCTCGTAAGCGGGCAAAGGCGGACTTGAAGAAGGAGACCGATCCGTTCAAGCGTGCGGTCTTAGATGGTCGCCAACTTGCCTTGAAGGTTAGGACGAACAATCTGAACGTTGCTCACAAGATGTTGCTGATATACGATACAGATTAGTGCCAACTCCGTGTACGGATTCACGGGAGCCACCATCGGCAAGCTGCCATGTTTGCCTATATCGTCCAGTACGACCGCGTACGGCCGACAGATGATCGAGAAGACGAAGCAGGAGGTCGAGGCCGAGTACTGCCGAAACAACGGCTACAAACACGACGCAATGGTCATCTACGGCGACACGGACTCGGTCATGGTGCGCTTTGGCCCCACAGACCTGGAGACGGTGATGCGCATGGGGAGCGAGGCAGCGGACTTTGTGACGAGCAAGTTCATCAAGCCGATCAAGCTTGAGTTCGAGAAGGTGTACTTCCCGTACTTGCTTATCAGCAAGAAAAGGTATGCGGGGCTGTATTGGACGAAGCCCGAGAAGTATGATAAGATGGATACGAAGGGTATCGAGGTGCGTTGTGTGTTTTGTGGCCGTTTTGTTGTCTATGAGGCTGATGGAGCTGTGTAGACTGTGCGGAGAGATAACTGTCGCCTTGTGTCCACGGTCATTGAGACGTGCCTGCACAAAATGCTTATCGATCGCGATGTCAAGGGCGCGGAGGAGTGGGTTATATGCCTATGTCCATGCCTTGGGAAAGCACGCTGACGACGACTGTAGTTACGTGAAGCAAGTCATCTCCGATCTTCTGCAGAACAAGATCGACATGTCGCAGTTGGTGATCACGAAGGCCTTGGCAAAAGCTGGTGAGCACTAAGTGCTGATTACTCGTGACCAGTCCCTCCTAATGTCATTCTTGGACCACAGACTACGCTGCGAAGCAAGCACACGTCGAGCTCGCTGAGCGCATGAAGCAGCGAGATGCAGGCTCGGCCCCGGCTCTGGGTGACAGAGTAGCGTACGTGATCATCAAGGGCATCAAGGGTGCAGCCGCGTACGAGAAGTCGGAAGACCCGATCTACGTTCTCGAAAACAACATCCCGATCGACACCAAGTACTACCTCGATAACCAGCTTGCCAATCCGTTGATGCGTATCTTCGAACCTATCCTTGGGGAGAAGGCGAACTCCCTTCGTATGTTCCGTATTAGGCTCTCGGTGTGGTCCCGTACTGACTGACCCTTGCTCGCAGTCTCTGGCGATCATACCCGCACGATCCAGATTGCGACACCTACGGTCGGTGGGCTCATGAAGTTCGCTGTCAAGACGGTGACTTGCTTGGGGTGCAAGACACCTCTGCGACCCAACAACAGCGTGAAGGGTGAGTGCTCGCGGTCGACCGATGTCTTGGACCACCTGCTGACGTCTTGCTGCAGGCGGTGCCGTGTGCAACAACTGCCGACCAAGGGTGGGGGAGCTGTACCAGAAGCAGGTGATGAACACGTCCGAGCTGCAGGTGCGCTTCTCGCGGCTGTGGACGCAGTGCCAGCGGTGCCAGGGATCGCTGCACCAGGATGTGTTGTGCACGAGTCGAGACTGCCCGATCTTCTACATGCGGAAGAAGGCGCAGAAGGACGTGGAGGACGCGAATACGGTGTTGGAGCGGTTCGAGGGCGAGATTTGGTAGGCTGGCTCCTGTGAGCTGCCATGCTGTGTGTGATCTGCGTTCTCGTGTGCTGTTGCGCTTGGGCTTGTACTTATATTTATGGACGGCTTGCATATCATCTTTGTACTAATAGTAGCATGCCTCATTGTCTTATCGCATAGCTTTCAGGCTGATCACGCGGGGGTCATCGAACCGCGGTAACCACGGTACATATGTATGAACTTCATCGATACGGCGTTCTCCTCCTGGTATCGTATCACACATAGATTCGATCGGTGTGCCGGAGACAATGTGTCATCTCTGACGAGCGTGAGCTACTAAACGGATGCATGTCTGAATGTCTGCTCCCCGGAGTCCGGACCAACCGAGGACGGTCAAAACTACGGCCCATGTGGGCACGGGGAGCCTACGGTCGGCCATGTCCTCGCTCCGAACGAGGACATTAGCTATCCAAACCAGTCCGAACACGCGAGCAGGAGGGATCAGTCGCAGTGGTTCGTGGTTGGTGTAAGCAGGTCTACGAAGCTAAGGGGGGTTAGTGCCATTGCTCTGGCGCCAAGGAGACGACTCTACTCACCATCGACCACGTTGACGGCGGACACCAATGAGCCGGAGGGTCGCTGATCCGAATCACTATCAAGCCGCACAAGGTCAATGTTTGCCTCTCTTCCGTCTGCTCGCAGTCTTCGATTCATTGGCCTGAACCTCCAGCGTACCACCAGCAGCTTCTGCTGCGACGCCGTCTCCGTTCTCGATCTTGCTCTTCGCTTCCAGGAAGAACATCACATCGCGGACTTGGTCCTGGAGCTCCTGCACCTTCTCCTTCATTTCGGCAGACTCCCTCGACGCAGCCTCTGCCTGCTCCTTCGCCGCAGCGAGGTTCTTCATGAGCCCCTCGCTCACCGCCCGCTCCTCCCTCAGCTCTTTCGCCAGCGACCGCGCGAGCTCGGATGCCTTCTCGGCGCGTTTCTCCGCTCTGGCCTTCTCCCGCTCTAGCTCGGCGATGCGCGCCTCGTCCTCTGTGGCACGCTGAGCCGCATCCTCGCGCGCACGCGTCCGTCCAAGCTCGACCTCTGCACTGAGCTGCTCTACCAGCTTGCGCATGGCGTCGACCTGGCTGCGGAGCTCCGCAGTCTGCTCCTCGTAGAACGTCCGCTGCGAGTCCAGCTGCGACGTGAGCAGGTAGGAGTACTCGATCCCGATCGCTTCGATCTTCTCGGCGGTGAGCGCGTCGGCTGCTGTGGGTCCGCCGCCTGCGCCTTCGCTCCGGGTGCCGACTGCGGCGGCGGCGGAGGGGAGCTCGACGAGCTTGCCGTCTGCCTTGTTCTGGATGAGCCGGTGAACGTAGCCATCCCCAGCGTAGTCCCAGACGCGTTGCGTTTCGAGCTCCAGCGCGTAGAGGTGGGTTGTGGAGACGTAGTGCGCGTGGGCATGCGCACGGCCGTAACGGCCGCAGCCGATGTTGCCGCAGATGAGACAGATCCAGAGGTTGGTCGTGCTCCCGCAGTCCGCGCAGTGCGACCGCTCCGTGGCGGATGGAGACGAGGAGAAAGGGATCGGGCGCGTAGAGCGAGACGTGTTTGGGGAGGTAGGATGGGAGTAGAGCAGGGTCTGGGAGTACCGGCATACTGGACACCTAGGGATATTGCAAATGAGCGATTTATGAAACACGAGAAGTGCGAAATTGTGAGATACCTGCTGTCACCCCATTTGCTTAGACAGGCACAGTGGAAGGTGTGTGAACAGGGAACGGTGACGAGACCCGTTACTGCAGAGTCCATTCGTTCCAAGCAGACCGGACAAGTTGGTAACTCGTACGCTCCAGCAACTCGGGTGGAAGCTAAGCGGGAAATATCTTGGGAGGTGTGGTCGTCCACGTTTATCGCTATCGATAGGACACGAACGACGTGACATGTCTCTGGCTACCATAGGATATGAGTTCAGAGGCACACACTGTCAAAAGCACATTGGTTACCTCCATGGAATTGAATTGCTTCCCATTGTACGCCTCCGCAAACTCGGCGGCGGTAGCAGTATCGCGGAATTTCATAACAACAATTGACCTATTCGGTGCAGAATCCCTGGACGCGCATCTCGTTAGGATACTTCCACGCATAGCTAGTAGTTATGGAGCATACCTGATCATTCGCAAATGCGCAATGCCGTCCGCAGCGGGGGCGACAAAGGCCAGGAAGTCCGAGGGTGTCATCCATGATGGCACGGCGAGCACGGCGAGAGTCACGTCGTCAGACTCCACATTTGTCTGCGACTCTTGCCTCGGCTCCGAATGAGCAGGCTGCGCTGGACCGTTCGCAGCAGCAGTGGCATACGTTGCTGTGCTCTTAGAGGGCTCTTCGGAAAACCGGGGATAGTCACGGAAGATGTGAACGACCCCTTCCGGGAGGTTGGTCGAGCCTGACTTGGTGTGCGCTGGGGTCGGTACGAATGTTGCGGTGGCTGGTTCGCCTGCGGGACATGCGATCGTATTCAAGCCTCACGGCGGGAGAAAAGAGACGAAAGACGCAAGACAAGGCCCACCTCTGCGCTGCGCAGACCGCTCCTTGTCCTTTCCGGAACCTGAGCCTGAGCCCACTTTGATGAAGCTACTCCTCGGGGCGTCCATGTCGGAGAACTCGACCCAGTCGATGCGCAGGGGTCCGAAGCGATAGTCTCTGCGTTCCGGTCCTTCTGGCTGCTTCTCCTTCTCAGAAGACAGATTGTGGACAGAAAACGTGTTCCTGCGAGAAGCGAAGCGCGGGGTGTGCGAGGGAGATGCTGGAAGAGGGAGCTCGGGACGAAGGCTTGAGTACCGGAGACGACAGACGGTTGGTTGTACGACGTGGAGGTCGTGGACGACGAGCTTTGTGATGGGGGCGGGGGTGCGAGGGCGATGCGGATGTGGTAGCCTCTCATTGCGAGCTCGAGGACATGCTTTGCGCTCTCGACGTCGTCCGGGCTCGCGGTGGACGGCAAGGAGATCTAAGCGAGCCACGATCGGGCGCGCGTCATCGTCTTCGCCCGCCGTGCGGAGAAGCCCACCACTGCTCTTATGTTCCGAACGTCCATGGCTGCTGCTGCTCCTGGCCTCACCGCCGCTGCCTCCAAACCGCTCATCTCGCTCACCGAACCGCTCACTCGCAGAACATGCAACATCATCCGCGATGCACTCAAGAACGCATGCGACCAGGGCGAGAACGCCCACGATCCCTCGGAGACACACGCCGCCGTCTTGGTGCCGTTCTGTAACGTGGATGGGAAGCCTGGGATACTGCTGGAGGTGCGCGGGAAGCTGAGAACACACTCCGGAGAAGTCAGGTGCGTCGCACATTGAGGCACGGCAGCGAACTCCAGGCGGTCCGACGCGTTGTGGCGCAAACAGCTTTCCAGGCGGCAAGGTCGACAAGGTGCGTTCACGCTGAGGCGTCGGGTGTGCAATTATGGACGTCAACCCACGTCCAGACAGATCCGACAACATTAGCTGCAGCCTTGCGGGAGACGGAAGAAGAGGTGGGCATACACCCCAACCAGGTCGAGATATTGGGCCGCTTCGGACCGCCCGAGCACTCATTAAGCGGGATGAGAGTGTGGCCTTATGTCGTGTGTAGCTTCAATATCGCCCGCGATCTTCATTTACCATGACAGAACCCGACAGGGCTTCATACATCCGCCAAACACACACAGCGATGCCAATACCAACCGACACCCGACCGGAACGCAGCCCGACGCAGGCGCGGATGACAGCGCGCCCCTCCCCTCCCTACCCCTTGCGTCCCTCACGCTCTCGCAGCGTGAGGTAGCACACGCTTTCCATCTCCCTCTATCCGCAGTCGTGTCTCCTCCACGCATGCACGCGTACATGTTCCGAGGACAGCGGCCCTACTACGCCATCAGCGTCGCAGACATCGTTGCGGGCACGGGTGCCGTGCACGCAGATGGGCCCGAGGGCGCGGAGGTACGGTGGATCAACGACCCGGAACAGAGGGACGAGATTGGGGGTGGCCGCGAAGGGAGGCTCGAAGTCTGGGGTCTGACCGGGTGGTACCTCTCCGCGCTCATGCGGATATTGCGGGTGTATGAGTAACTTGTGCAAGTGAAAGCCGAGCCCGGAGCGGACGCTATAGACCGAGGACGAGTAGACGCAATAGGCATCATGCTTTGTCGGATGGACATGGATTTTGAGCAAGAGATACCGGTGACATCGAGGACAAGCCGCCTGGCATGGACCAGCTGACAAGCCAATCTTGGGGTTCCGGTTTGTTGGCAACGAGTATAGGTGATTACCACGATACCAGCACTGTCGGAGCATCGAGCATGGTTGTCCTGGTCTCGTACCCAGACTGTGTACGGGATGAGGTCGTCCGGCTTCTCGGAAGGAAGGAGTCGCAATCGACCGTGAGAAATATCCGGATGAGCAGGCATGCCACGGACCCCGCCAGCAGCAGCCAGCACAAGGCTGCGGCGTTTGGTGCTCTGAGTATCCGGATGACGCCAGTGCCGACTTCTTTCCTTTTCCCGTGCATGGAATTGCAAACGTCTGGCGGGGAGACGGGTCCAGGCCAGGTCCGGAGAAAGGTGGAGACTCTGGCAAACTAGATTGCGGCACGCGCAGCTGTCCGACGTGTATAGGTGTCCTACTACTATCGCAGTACATACAACAGTCAGCTCAGGGTCCTCGATACACGAACGGATGAAATGAAACACACATTGGCTCCATCGCAGCCAGAACCAAGCTGGTATGCCGGCATCCGTGACAGCGTCGAAGCATGACCCCCAGACAGATCCTTGGTACTACTGCTTCTGTGCTGCAGTTCCGTCGCGCGGCCTACTGTGCGTCCGCGTAATGCGCTCTCGGTAGTGCCTGACACATGTGTCGACGTCGCTGAGATGACGGCAGGGTCCTGGGTATCGGAGTTCGTGCTGCCCGGCACGGGCGTGTTTGGACCATCCGCGTCATGCTTCTTGTCCGTTTGACGTGTCGTGCGGGTGAAGCGCACAGTTTTCCCGGAGCGGGAGCGCTTTGTACGGCGATCCTCCCAGATGAGATAGAGTATGCCCTCGGAACTTGCGACAAGGATGGCAACGAATAGCGCTAGAAGCACTTTCTGACGAAGCGACGACACAGCGAGCGCACGACGCGTTGCATTACCAACACGACACGGGACGTATGCAAGAGCAGAGAGGTCAGCGAACCATCCGTAGGCGTGTGGAAAGCGCTGTGGATATGCAATGCGGACGCACCCATTCGTCTCGCCACGCCAGGCGACCGGCGGCCCACCAGGTTGCGAGACCGGAACCGACGATACTGAGGAGCGCATTGAGAACTGCGGTCACAGCGCGCCGGTCCCCCAGCTCGCGTCTCCGCGCCGCTTCGTCCACCAGGGCAGTGGAGGTGGCAATATGGGGGAACTTGCGTTCCGGAGAGGTTCGCGTTCCAGCGAGCAGTGCGACCATGGAGTAATCCTGTGCGGGAAGCGGGGGCTGATGACTTGCGAGAGCGCGCTGGCCAGGAGGAGACCGCGACCACTTGGATATGGCGGTGAGGAGGTCATAGGATATCGTGCGAGACGGAGGCACGGATGCCTGTGGCGGTGGCATACGAGGAGACGGGGTGGACGACGCAGGCGGGGCACTGTCAAGGACCTGGTTGAGTTCAGCCGCAAGGGGCTCTGGGAGGAGTGTCAGCAGAGGACGGAGCGTGTCCGCAAGATGATCTTCGAGCGAGACATTGAGCACGGGATGTGTGCCCGCTGCGGCTGCCATCGTCGTCGTCGCCATCGTCGCCGTCGTCGTCGCCGAGCACGGCGGGGAGATGAGCGTGAGTGACGTCGAGAGGGCGGCGGAGAGCGAGCACGCGGCCCGCTGTTGTGGGCGCCCGCCGCCGGCAAATCTTGCTGAGATCGATCGGACGGCCGTGGTTCAAACCACCATGCTCTCCCGCCGCCTCTCCGCAACTGCCTTCTTCTCTCGCTCTCGCTGATGTCTGAGCACGGTCTGAAAAATAAGGAAGGTGCTCCCGGCACGAACGCCGAGGTGCTCAGCATCCAGAACGCCGCGAGCTCCTTCGATCCCGAACTCCCAGGCCAAGTACGCGAGCTAGTCCGAGTGCTTGACCAAGCCTCAACCTTGCTTGCCGCTGACGAGCAAGCCCGGTATGTACTTTCTACGCTTTCTGTACCATGTCGTCTGACCACTGCCGCTCTTCCAGGGAGAATATTGGCAATGCTACGAGCCCCTCTATATGGCCTGTACTTGCCCACTTATGGTCCCAAACCTTGCATGGCCACATGCTTCCCGACCCAGAGCCCGAGCAGGCCGCACAGCTCAGCGTCCTATGCGCAAGTCTGGCCAAGTTCACTCGTAACCTGGCAGCTGCCACGCCTCGCAATCAAGAACAAGCCTTGTCCGTGCATTCTTCTTCCCTCTGGGCGTCCAGATGAACCGAACCTAATCAGTGGATATCCGGCTATTAGTCAGAACGAATTATCAATGCGCAGACTACTCTACCACTACACGTCCTATTCCGCCACGCAGGACCCAGCTTGTCAGTACGGACTCCAGCCACCCCTCCGTCATTTACTGAGGTCCCGGACTCGTCAGCCTATCCCGCCACCCGGATGTTGAGCCAGGCGTTGTCCAATTTCGTCACAAATAACAGCGCTCTCGCCGACATTCTGTGGTCGACATACCTGTCTTTGCCGGAGGAACAACTTATTTTGACGTACGTCTCGTGGGGAATCATGGGGATCTTCTCTCCCTTCGCCACTGACATTCTCCTCCACTGTTCAGGCGGCTCTTTGCGTCTCCCGACGCTCGCACGGTCTCCTCGACCTTCGTGCTAGTACTCAATTGCCTTCATGACAGCGACCACAGAATGTGCGCGTCCACGCAGCCAAGTACACCAGCCGGTCGATGCATAAACTGACTATGCCCATGCCCTTTCTTCAGAGAACTTCTCGTGGAAGCTCCAAGAGGACCCCGGATATGTCTTTCCATTCTCGACCGGATGGCTTCGCTTTTCGAAGCGGACGAAGCAAGCGAGCATGGCCGTGCATTCGATATTGGGTACGTTGCGCATGATGCTCTTGCCCGCCCCAAGCGGCGTAAAGCTTCTTGGAAAAGAACTCGTTCTGCGATGTCCTTGCGTCTTCGATTCTTCCTTGACTTCTCAATTTTGCTTACGCAGTTCTCCACAGCTACGGCATACTGTGCCGCGTCATCGAAGCGGGACTTGTCACAAAGCTGTACAGGAAACTCGCTGTGTGAGTACTATCATTCCGTAATCCCGCCTTGACTACCGCCAGCCATCAAACTTTCCTCAATTGCGGGCCACTGCCGGGCCAGGCTGACTCGCTCTGCAGGGAAGACGAACCCATAACGCCTCACCAGACCACGCTCCTCAAGGTGCTCGATTCCTATCTTCACTCTGAAAAGCACCCGGACCAAGTCGCGGTGTCGTTACTAAGGCAACCGGGAGCGCGACCAAAGCATCTACTTGACATGCTGACAGAGACATGGATGAGTTTGGCGACATACGCACAGGGTGCTTTGAAACGCGCACTCGGGTCCCAGGTTACCCTACCAGCTGACGAGTCGGGTGCTGCTACCGCGAGCAAGGAAGGCGAGAGCTCGCCGCTATCCGATGGGGGCACGGAAACGATGTCAATGCATACGCCTCGTGTCTCCGACCAAGGGAACCAAGACAGTGGAACGACCACTTCACAGCTGCAAGAACTCGATCTGCTCCTTCCAAAGGTTTGCGAAGCGTTGGTGCTCGTCACCCAATGCCTGACAACGATAGCGTTGCGGGCAGAGGAAGCCGGCAGCTCCCGCCCGACGTCAGACGGTGGAACTGCGTCGCCGTCCCCTAGGACTTTTATGGTAGCGGCATCGACGTCTACAGGCCAAGGTTTCGTGGAAAGTCTCGTTGGTACGTGTCCGCTTGTTCTCGGAGTAGAGGCAGTTTGCCGTGGTTCGTCCACGTACGTCTCTTACCGTTGCAGCGTGCTTCTTATCTTGCGCCGGTGCTTGTTGATGACTTGCTGATGAATCCCTCGTTGACGTCCGCAGAAACGCTGCGGCTCATCGACCTGTTCGTTCCCAGGATCACTTATGGCAAGGTCGTCCAGCGTCCCCCAGCGCCAGGTCACCCAAATTTTCAAGGCCGGGTCAGTCCGAATGCGAACATCTCGGACCCTGATCGTACGGATGGGGGCGCGGACGGAAGTGCGGACGCCCAAAGGCCGACTTGGACAGGTGCAACGGAGGCGCAACCTGGAGCAGCATTAGCAACGGAGTCTCAAACTCAGAAAGCGAAGGCCGCGGCAGAGGCATTCGCTCACGTCAAGCGCGACCTCGTCCGTCTCCTCGGGATCCTGGCCTCTCATGATCGCGCCGTGCAAGACCGCGTGCGGGAATGCAGCGGCATTCCGGTGGTGATGAACCTCTGCGTCGTCGACGACTACAACCCCTGTGAGTCTGGGCTGAGCCTTTCCTCTTTCGTTGTCGCCGCTCTCCTAGTGTCCGTGTCCGTGTCCGTGGCGGTTTCGCCGCACACCGTACGCGGCTCTGTGGAGCGGAAGGATTCTGGAAACGGGGCTAATAGACCTTTCTGCGCGTCCCGTTACCGGCATGCGTGTTCCTACTTATTGCTAGACCTGCGCGAGCATGCCATTTTCGCGCTCAGGAACATACTCGATGGAAATCTGGAAAACCAGGCTGTGGTCAATGCCATCCAGCCCGTCGGGCGCTGGGACGAAAACAAGGTCTTACAGGAATTCCGGAGCAGCGGGCGTGCAGGAGAATAGGACGTCAGGCCCCAACGGGCTGGTACGATGCCCCACTTGTAGCGATAGTCCACATCCGACACGCACACGCAGAGATTAGCGGTGTACACATAATTCAATCTTGTACTTTTGCCAGGCCTTGTGACGTGCACCGCAGACTTGCGGCGTCCCGAGCTCGCTGCGAGAAGTCAGAAGCAGAACGCGGCGAAGGCAGGTATGAGATGAGATTACGCGATAGCAATACAAACTTTCGGGCAAGGGCGAAGCTAGTCCTCTTCGTCTTCGTCCATCCCGATCGCGCGTCGCTTCCGTCCGACTGTCCCGCGACCACGGCGTACGCCAAAATCATCATCTTCCTCTTCGCTTTCAACGTCCATGGCGTCTTCGCCTGCGGCGTCGGCATCTTCGTCGGCGTCTCCGTTTCCCTCGGGCACACTATCGCCGTCTTTCTGGCGCCGCTTCCGCTCCTGCGCCTCGTTCTGGCTGATCTTCGCCTCTAGCTTCTCCAGGTCGTCCTCATCGGCATCGTCTTCCCGCTCTCGCGCAGCGCGCTTCCGCTTGCGCCGCCCGGAGTCCTCCCCAAAGTGGTCGTCGTCTTCGTCCGAGTCTGCGACCACGAAGTCGTCCGTTTGGTACTCTCCCGGACCCTTCTTTCTGTCCTCGTCCAAGGCCTGGCGCCGCTTCTTGCGGTCCGCGCCCTCGTCCCCATACTCATCCTCCGATCCCCCACGGCCGAAGGGACCCTCGTCGTCGTCATCGTCGTCTGACCACATGTCGTCACCGGTGCGCTTACGAGAGTAGCCCGAGCGCCGCCGGCGAGTGCCCCCGAAGCCGTCGTCCTCGCCCGCACCGGCACGCGACTTGCGCGGCTTCTTCGCGGCGGCCTTGGCGAGCTCGAGCTTTTCGCGCTCCGGGTCGAAGGTGGGGTCGGGTGCCATGCGCAGGCGGGCGACGCGGGAGTGCTTCTGGCCGACGGCGCGCACGAGCATGCGGTGCGTCTCGGACTGCATGCCTGTGGGCCGGAGGGACATGTAGCCCGTGATGACGGCCTCGCACTGCAGGATCTCGGCGCGCTTGTGTTGGGCGACGAGGTAGGTGAGACCCTGGGCGTGGGTGGCGCTTCCGCTCGCTCCTGGTGTGGCCTGGGACTGGGAGGCGGATTGGGACAGGGAGGGGACGGCGGAGAGGGATTGGGAGGGCGTAAGGCCGCCGGAAGTGCCGAGGGCCTGGCGAGGGACTGCGCCGGAGGTGTCGATGGACTGGGTGATATCAAATAGCTCCTTTCCAAGCTGGAGACTCAGCGAACCGTCGGACCACCTGACGACTCGGCTGTTAGATTGCCTCCTCTGAAGGAAGTAATGGTAGTGGGTGCGGGATGGTTTGGCGTGTCGGAGAGCCAGGGCCGCGTTTTGCCGAGAGAAGGAAGGACATCGGCGGGGGAGTCGTATGGAGCGCGCATCGGCAAGGACGGCAGGGGAAAGAGATGACATGTGTCAGAACGGTTCCAGAGGACAGAGAGTGATAGATTGAGCACTTACATCCTGGCCAAACTCGTCTCTGGCCCAACGCCAACGCACAGTGTTTTCCACCTTTAGCTTGATTGACATGCTCTTTTCGCGAACGGACTCGGGGTGGTGGGAGTCCTCGTCCTCGTGCTCCGGGCCGACGTAAGTGTCTGGGTGGAAGGGCTTGGAGTCGACTTTAATGAAGTTGGGCATGCGGATGACCCAATACTGGAACAACATGGCGGAAGATGAGCGCCCTGTGAGTGGGGAGCATAAGCATGAGGTGAACTCACGTTCCCGTCCGAACTTTTCGGGACGGGGATGTTGGGGATGGCGACCTCGGCCTCGAGTTTGTGCTCTGCGATGTTCTGTTCGGGCTCGTCTTCCTCGGCGTACTCCATCTGCTCTCTATGGCGGCGCTCGGGAGTGGACAAGCGGTCATCCTGGTCTTGGAGTTCCGAGGCGGCGGAAGATTCGGGCCTGCTGGAGATTGGGAAGGGTTCGTGGCAAAAGGCCATATGAGGGATAGCGCGAGGGGGGGAGTGGACCGAAGACATACTCGTGTTCGACCATGTTGACGTCCTCGTCCTCTCCGAATAGATCGTTAAGCTCTTGCTTGTCATCCTCGTCGGCGGTAGGATCGGGCTGGGTATGGAGTGGGATGCTGTCAAGGTCGTCCTCGGCTTTGGGGGACGACATGGAGGCGTCTTGGAGCTCCTCCTTGGGTTCGAGCGCGCCGGCGAGGGAAGACATGACGAGCGCGTCCAGGAAGTGTGTGTGCGTCGTTGCGAACAGAGACAGAGAGGAGAGGAGAGCGCGGAATGGCCGCCACCAGCGCGTCGGACCGGGCGCCAGCTGCAGATGCACGTGGCGGATGCGCCTCGACGACGGCTTGAGCCTTGAGTTGGCCTTGAGGCACTCCTCCACCGCGAGCTGTCTCCTGCCCACTCGCCGCCACTCGCAGCCACTCGCCGATAGCTGCCTCCGCACGGACTGCCACAACGTCCGTTCGCCGCCGCTCTCTGTCCTCGGCTCTTGCAGCCTGTGGCTCGTCGCATGTCCTCCGATACATAGCTCTCCATGTTGCCTCCATGTTCTGCCTCGGTCTGACCTGCCAAATCCTATCGTTCTGTCTGCCTCTCCGTGTTCCGGTCACATCGTGCAGATCCATCATGCCACTCCGGCTCGCCTCCAGCCCTGTCGACCGGATGTGTCTATCGCAGCGTGACTTCTCTTCTCCCGTGGCCACCCTGCGCTGCGTCCTGCGGCCGTCTCTCGACGCGTGCACTTGCTTTGGACATCCTCCATTGACTTCCATGCCAGTCGCCTGCACAGGACAATATCGTCGCGATCGCACTCGACCACATCCTGTGCAGCTTTCGCCATGTCTGAGCGCAATCGATTTTCCTCGCAGAATGCGAGATACACCGCCCCGACTCGAGCCGGAGTGTGACCGCGTCTCCTGCATGCACCTGTCACTCCTTCTCCCTCCCGCGGCTCCCGGCACCCATCTGCTCCCGCAGTCCTCGAGTCACTCAACGCGCTCATTTGCCCAGTTTCTGTCTCCAGTTGAGTCCTACGCAAACACATATTCCTCACGTTACTAATTTGCCGGCGACCCTCCCCCTGGGAGCGCCAGGACGCGTCGACTAATACTGAGAGCCTTCCTAGTAACTCTCGCATACGTGCCCTCGGACACCCCGCCAGACATTCTCCTCAGCCTTGTCTGATCCCGGCCCCGCGGCCTGTTCCATCCCCAGCGGCACCCGCACGCGGCGGTGGTATAAATCCTGCGCGACTTCTGCCCGCTGCTGCAGAGCACTCGCACCGTCGACGCGAGAGAAGCACTGCCAGTGTCGTGACTTGCCTATTCCATCCAGCAAGATCCAGCGCCCATTTACATTCAAATACAGCCTCCTCCCCTTCGACTATCCTCGTTCCCCCCTCCCTCACCTAGTCATCTCGCCACCACCACTATTGCCACAATGACTCCGTCGCCGCGGTCCCTCCCCCTCTCGCCCTCGTCCCTCCCTGGCCACTCCCCTCACCCAGCCCGCTCGCCACGCACCTCCGCCATGCTTGACGCCAGGCCGCCACACCCCGACTTCCTCGGTGCGCCCGAATCCCAGGAGCCCCAGTACCTCCAAGACACCCTCGGTCTCAATCTCCACTTTGACGTGCGTTATCTTTCCCTCCATTCTTCGCGCTGCTCGTATCTTACCTCCGTTCTCCAGTACTCTCTCAACGTTACCGACGACTCTAGCTTCTCGTCCGAGGTGTCTGACGACGCGACCAGCGTGCCCGGCCATGCTGATTATGCCCCTGCTTGGTCTACCTCGCCACAGTTCCCCACCGAATCTCTTCTCTTCGCCAACAGCACGTCCCCATACCTCTCCGATCTCGCCCTCCCGTCGCCCTCCCCTTCCTTGGCCAGCTTGGCTCCGACGTACCACGACTCCTACTGGTCGAACTCGGCCCAAGGCACCATGCATCCGCCCTCGGTCAACGTCACCCGGACCTATCCCCCTCGCATCCACATCGAGACCGAGTTCTCCGCCGCCACCGCCGCCTCTCCCTACACCGCTAGCTCCTCGTTCCACCACTCGCCCACCACCCACCGTTCTCCTTCTGCGATGATGACCACTCCTGTCCATCCCTACTCCAGCCCTTCCAGCGTGGGGTCTGCGCCTCCCATTACGCCCGAGACCCCCGCCCTCGAGCATGGGTACCATTCGCCCTTCATCAGCCAGAGCTCGAACTCGCCCATCTCGCCGTCCCTCATCACCGCTCCGACCATGGGCTTTGTTCCCAAGGATCCGCTCGCTGGTCCCCAGCGCGAGGTGCTGGATCTGGCGCAGGCTGCGGGTCACCCATGGGGAGGTCCCCTCGTGCCCCAGAAGACCTATCGCCCGCACACACTCAGCGACCGCCGTCGCTATGTGGAGGAGGTCCACCTCGAGGCTCCGATCATGTTCTTCACGCACAACCCCTCTGGTTGTGGGATCCTCCTCAGGGACGCGATCGCAAGCAAGTTCAGCGCGCTCCTCGACCGCGACGACTCGATGTTCGAGGGTCGTGGCCCGTCTGTCTCTATCAGGCTCAACGTAGGGCTTCCCTCGTTTCTCTACTGCTAGAGCTGGCGCTGACGTGCGATCTTCAGTGGCCCGGTTACGCACCCTGGAGCCGGCAGATCCCCACTAGGGACTTCCGCAGCCCCCCGCACCCTATCACTCGCGCTAAGCTTGCGCGGAATGTGGCGAAGACCATATCACGCTTCATCCAGGTACGTTCTCAACCGCATGACGTTGATTGGGCTCTGACCGCCGCCCAGGAGATGGAAGCTCAGCCCCAGGAGGACGCTGGTGAAGGGAAGTGGCGGGTTGGCTCACGCGGCATCAAGCTCGAGGACCTCATGCTGGTCGGGCTCCAGCACGTATCAATGGGATCGTGGCAAGCCCACGTCCGCCTGATTCGGCGCCATTGAGATCCTGCTGTGATCTCACCAGGGTTCTTCAGTGCCTAGGACCCTACCCAGCGCCATCGCCTCGAGGCGCTCCCGCCGTGTTCGGATGTCATGTCACTGGCCTATGCGTTCCCATCGACATTTCTCTGGTCCTCTACATCGCCCTTCTCCACTCCTGCCGCATGCACTCTCTGCGCCCTCTCTCACGGTCCCAGGCGTGGCACCTCTCACTGCACGCGAGCCTAGATGCCACACACGCTGGGGGCCCGCGTGCCTAAACTGTCAGCCTACCAACCGATCCTCAGGGGTGCTTGACGCATCGTTGGGTTGAGCAGGTGGTGGTCGCCGCAGCTGCGCGAGCCCGCATGGACAGCACAACTATTTACCGAGACTTGCAGGACCGAACCGCCATAGTGGGTTCGTTGGACCTTCTCGGACAGATGTTTCCCTTACATTGGCGTACATGTAAGGATACCCTTGGAGAGCCATCTACGGGCCTGCTTGGCGTACCCATTGACCTTTTTCCACGCTCGCCTCTGCTCTCCTCCCATCTTCTCTGCTTTCGCTTGTTCGCTCCATCTTGTTCGCGTTTGTGCTGACGTCTTGCTCTTCGCTTGCTTTCATCGCGTAGAGTGTGCTCCTAGATACCTGATGATGATGATGACGACCACTGGCGACATACCCTCTTCATCGCTGTTTCTGTTTGTTCCCCGTCATGAGCATGTCTCCCAGAATCCTGTTCTATGTTACCCCTTCTTGTCTTGCTCTCGAGGTTATCCGAAGTAATAGTCGCGCCCGTGTACGAACCTGTAGCCAATCGTCTCCCCTCCCCGCTCCCCTGGTGCAGTAGCAATAGCAGCAATCCAACGTGTCTCATAGAAAGGTCCCGGCAGGAAGTGGGACGCGCCGACCGCGGCCAACGTGCGGCCTGCAACAAATTCTGATAACCTGCGATCCTCCGCGATCGGGTCTTCGAGCTTCTCGGGCCTGTGTAGGAGTGCCGCCGAAGCTTTCGCCGCCCGTCGACGTGAATCGCCTCAACGCCTCAAGGCCATGGAAGACGTTCTTTGGTGGAATGTCATGCACACACTCGCACCCCGTTTCCGTCTTGCAGTCCGGGATACACGCCCCATGATTCCGGCTGATGTTCCCGCTTCCCTTCGCCACACACAGGCCACACCCTCGCCACAGTTTATCGCATTGCCACATCACATCTCTATCTCCTCCCATCTATCCATGGGAACCGGTCGACAGCTGTGTCGGTGGCTGGAGCTTCCTGCCGCGCGCGGGACCTGAGGCCATGTGTTCAAGTCCGTCGGCGCCGCCAGATATCCATCCATCGTCCTCCGCCGCGGCTCCGCCAGAAGTCTTCCCTCTGTCTTCACAGTGCCCTTCCGCATCCACCGGTGCACCGCAAAGTGTCCCTCCGCCGATTCTGCGTGCCTTGCAGACCCCGGAACGCGTCATGCAAGATGTCCATCGTCCACCCTTGAATTCTATTCTAGCTTCGGCGCTTCTCTCTGGCGTCGGGCTCGAACGGGACTTGGATGTGCGTGCACACTAGTCGCTGCACGGCACCTAGAACTCTATCCAGCTTCATCTACATCGCCCGTCTCTATCTGATCTTCCAAAGTGCCCTCAGCTGCCAGCGGCGGCCTGTGCATGGGCTGTGGGGATGCTGCGATGGGCGAGTGTGTTCGCTGGCATGTCTACATGCAGACATAGCCGGGGCAGTGGCAGGTACGTATCTCTTTATCCCTTATTCGCAGAAGGCACACGGGTGAGTAGCGGAGTATGAGCTCATTGTCATAGCCGCTCCATCCATGGGGTTCGTAAGTACACTCTCAATCCCCACCGTTGTTCCCAAGGCTGGCAGGGACGCTGTTCTTTGCTCAGTCATCGGGATCCTAGCGCGGTCACTGAGTCGAGTATGGATGACTGTCGATGCCGTGAACCCGGGATGTCGTGGGCACATGCCACGATACAGCTGCCAGACATGCCGGCGGCGCGGCCCGGAGGGGATGGAACGGAGAGATAGCAGAGGTTGTTCCGTTCCGTTAAGATTGCCTCCGCGTCGCCGCTAGCTTGGGACAGAGATAACACATCGTCTCTGCGCCGTTTTAGCGGCTGATGTAGTGGCAGGGAGGTGAGTGCCACGACGACGTACTACGTGTGCGAGCGAACTGACAGGATGATAACCTAGGTTCTTCACATGGCCTCAAGGTTCTGTTCTTCCGCAGGCTTAACGTCCCCGGTCCTGCCCGTTCAATTACGCAGCAGTGCGGGTGCCCCAGAAACGTCAGATCCAGTAAATGGTGTGCGTCGCTGATACGCAGGTTGACACACACGGGTGAATGCAGGTGCCAAGTTATCACGATATATCATTGTGAGTAGCGACTACGAGTCTCATGACAAGGATTACGCGCATACCGCCGCTACTTCTTTGCCCGCTGACCAGATTGAGACAACTTACCGAGGATATCCCTTTCTTTGATACAGCAGCTTCTCGGATGCTGTCTCTACGGTAGCTGTCAAACAGCTCATATGGAAGACTTCACAAACAGGCTCGACACATGGTGTATTTCGATGCGACAACTGTGGTGCTTCTGGGACTCCGGCGGCCTTACGCACCATGGCGGTACGACTTGTAATCCCCTAATAGCTTCCGTCAACCTGCATCTCCGCCTGCCGCCCGACAACATGCGACGAGTCTCTTCCTGGGGTAATGCTGTGTGTGCAGTCAGATCGAGCAGTCAAGCGATCCATGTGGTCCGAATACGCAACTTTCATCCCCTCCTTACGAGACACTACCGGGAACGTCGCCCGGGCTCGGGCGCATTAGCGAGGGTTCGTGCCTGGTAGATTCTCAAGAGACCAAACAGCGAAGCGACCAGTGAAGCAAGCTGAAGAAGTAGTCTTGCATCCTTATACTGGTATGTGTTCACGGAGACACTTAAAACCGGGTCATATGAAATCTCAGTCGTTTTCATATCCATTGATCCGTTCTCCAGGACCCCGATGTCGGAGAGATGTACCCAAATTGTAAGTCGGCGACATGGTCATCAATGGCGGAAGATCGGGTACGGAGTGCAGGGACGCCGTGTTCCTGTCTTGAACCCCGCACGGAGGCAGACAGATCGATTTTATCTGCCGGCGGCGTTCGAGTGCGCCAACATTGGAGCGGACGTCATTCTTCCTGAAGATCGTCCATATTGAGCGGACACTTCCCTGCGCAGTGATCGATTTTCTGACAGATCGGTGCGTTCTCCGAGCCCATGTGGCTCACGGGCCAAGACGCAGGCCTTCGGCTGATGACAGTCCGGAGGGATCGTTGTCCTGCTGAAGGGTAATCGAGCGAGAATCACTTGTGTGGAATCCTGGGTTAAGTTGCGAACTGCTATCTTGACGGTACATTCGCGTTAGCCTTCCGTTGCAGCATGACGCCCACGAAGTAGAAATGATATGGCCCTTTGCCTACACGCCAGGGTCATCAGGACTCGAGAAAGAACTCCGCATTTGCATAGACAGCGGACTCTCCTACGAATTGATTCGGAGGGACATGCCGTCTCGCCGAGATTACGCTGAGCGGAGCGCCCTTGTGTCCTGTTCAGCGGCCCGAGGTCACAGGTGTGGACAGGAAAGCTTCTGTAGGTGCCGTGGGCAGAGTTCGCGCAGTCAGTGTAGATCGTCCTTGCCCGTGTTGAGTCGTGGAACGGGTATCAGTAAAGGTTCGGACATCTTGATGGTCCGCACACTTACCTGCAACTGCAGGATGTGAAAGGGGGTGGTAGCGGTAGAGTTTGAGGCTAGCTGTCCGAGCCATATGATGTCGTGCCTGAGTACTTACATGATCGCAGGTGTATTGGCGAGTTGGTGGTAAGTTCATACCGGGAAAGATCTGTAGAATCACTGGGACATCGGTGCTCCGAAGCGTGAGAAGCGAATTCACGGAATGGAGTGCGATAATGGACTACGTACGATGCGTTCGATCAAGATAAGTGGTCTATCCAGGACAACGAAGCAGCAGCGCGAACAGTCCGCGCGCGGCGGACTAATGATCGGGGACTTGAATCCGAATCCCCCCAAACGGTTAGACAGTGCCAGTATTTAATGTCCTCATACCCATCCTGAGGGATCGTCGTCCTCTTAAGTTCACTATACCTTCCTGCGCGGTACTACAAGGGCTCCTCGGAGAGCCATGTCAGATGGTCACTTGTGCTGCATCGGGCGCTCGGAAGTCAGTCCGAGAGGAAGAAGACAAAGGCGTTAGTAGGTGCGGTTTGTTGCGATAACGGTCGACGACGGTGAGGGGACAGCTGTGGGAGGAAGAGCGGCCGCTGTGTTGTTGGCAGAGTCGGAGCGCGCGCACTCGCGAACCACGTTGCCTGCCATATTCGGAGCTGATGGCGGCTTCCCGATTGGGCAGTCGTTGTACATTGTGGAGGCGAGTGTTTGTTTGCAGCCCACAGCCGCACAGCCATTGTTCTGAAGTTCCTTCTCCATTGCACGGCACGCGGGCACGCTGGCCACGCTCATTGAGCGTGCACATACAAGCTTATCTCGCCTTATTGTTGCTCGCCCTGGGATATCTATTGAACAATGGGTCACCCGTCTTCGTCCCAAGCCTTCTCAAGCATCTGGAACAATAGCACCTATTGGCGAGTGCACATAAATTGCAGCAGCAAGACTTCCTGCTCTCCAGTACACTGCTGTCAAGCGTCCTACGTCTCCTCTACTCCCTTGGTCTCTGGAGCGCAGCACCAGTCACTCACTTCTAACACTACTCTACCCATCTGCTCCGACAATGTTAAAGCGAGGCTCTCTTGCTGTCGCTGTCGTCCAGCGCCAGGTCATGATCGTCCAAGGTACGCAGCGGCCACTCTTACAGGGTTAAACCAGTACTCACCGTAAGCTGTAGCTTCTCGCACTCACAGTCAGCGGGAGCGATGGGTCGATGTGTACACATACGCACCTTTCGGCGAGCGCGTCTTCCTCGCTTCGCCCGTTCCTCAAGCCCGCATCTCCTCGCGAGATATCCTCACCATCTTCCCCGCTGAAGACGCTGCGCGCCATCCGACCACTGGCATGCTCGAACTTCCCCCGAAAGCGTTCTCCGAATACGTCGAGCTCAGCTCCCGCACACAGCAACGCCACGAGCAGCTCTTCAGCGCGTGGCAGGCCAAGCCTCGACGCCGCTGGCTCGTGCTGTAACTGCCGCCTCCGAGTCCTTGTTCCGAACGCCTTGCAACGCACCTTTTTTCACTTTCCCATTCATGACTTACGGCAAGGTTCCGGTTTTGTATCGATAGCACATCCCCACTGTATCTCGAAGGCTACGCTTGGTTGCTCTCATACCCATCATTGTATTAGTTAGTACTTGTAGACATCTGGATCACCCTCTGTATCCCTACGTTATATCTCATATGCTCCAGCGCAGCGAAGGTCTGCTTACATTCACAATACTAGTGTCTCACTTACACAAATGCTCCCGAGAACCGTTCCCCGCCGGCGTGGCTGCCTGACGGCAATTCTCCGCGCGAAGTGTATGAATGACAAATGTTACATATGAATCGATCATACTTCAGTAGCTCGAGTTAACAACAGCAGGGACGATAACGGCAAACTAGACAAGGACAGATATGTATAAACAATCGAACACGCTCGTACTGAAGGGATCAATAGTCAGTCACTATGATGCGGGCGTCGCATTCGGATCCCTGTAGACCTGCAGAACGAATACAGTCAGAATCCGACGTAGCGAGGCTGGTTCGCGACGGATGCTCACCTTCAGATCCCACAGATTGCCAACTTTGCGATCCTCCGCTTCGGCTTCCATGACATCGTCGTCCTCCGTCTTTCCATCCACCTCGAGCTTGAGACCGCGCTCGTTGGCAAGGTGCAATAGACAGATGAAGCAGAAACTTGTGCTGATCTCGTCCATCTTATCTTTCGGATAGGACTGGTGCAAACCGGAAATCACGGACGTGAATGATCGTGCTTCTTCCGGATCGGTAGGCATGCGTTCGTCCGTGTCCTGAATGTCAGTCGGTATGAGTGCATGTCACAAGGGGATGCGTTCGCGAGACTGACCATTGCGTCTTCGCCATCATCGACTGCGGGTGCGACGATGTCCAGACCTTTCCATATGTTGTCCTTGAGCTTGCGGACATCGACGCGCTTGGCCCGTTTGGCGTAATTCACAGCTTCCGGCTTGATACGTCGTGCCTGGCCTTGCGTCGCGGCTAGGAGATCCTGCTCCCCGGCCTCTACAGGCGCACCGCTGTCACCACCGTCGTATACGTCGTCGAAACCAGGACCATCGTCGTAATCGTCGTGAAAGAATTGGGTAGCAAACGGTATTCCTCCACCGTTCACAGCTAGCAGGAGCATCAATGTCAGCCGTGATGAAGTATCGCATGGTTGTGCACTCACTCTCGTCCGCGCCCTCCCCGCTCGGGCCTGCCTGATTTGCAGCGGCCTGTGCCCAGAAGGCCTCATCGATCTCTCCTTGTGGGCCACCATCCGTTCTCCCACGTTGTCCGCGCATCTTCAGCTTGACAGAAAGTAAGTAACCAGTATCCAGGCATCGAACCAACGCAGAGCCACATACCGAAAACTTGGGCTTGAGGAACAACGTTACGAGCTGCTTACTAGAGAAGTGCATGTCGTCCGGCAACGTCTGATTGTTGCGCTTCTCTTCCTTATCTTTACTCTTCGCCTTCTTGCCCCGCGCACCCCTCTTCGCCTTGCCAGGCGCGGGAAGCGTATTGCCACCACGAGCGGGAGCGGCAAAGAGTTTGTTCTTGCGGCTCTTGAGGTCTTCCTCGACGGAGGTAAGGAAGTCAATCTTGAAAGCTTCCTTTTTCTCCCGCTTCGGACGTGAGCCGGCTGCTTCTGCAGCGTCCGCTGAAGCAAACATGATTAGCTGAGTAGGATGATGCTTCAGCGGGGACTCACTTCGACGAACAATCTTCCTGAGCTTCCAGTGTTCAGGTCCCGCCCAATTCTTGAGGTACGCTTGATCGAAGTAGTTCATCATGCCCTCCCCGTCCTCATTAACCGCCATCACCACCTCGCGCTCGTTCGGCACCCGTCGAGGATCGAAAGGAACAAACGGACCTCCCGGCCTTGACTCCCCCTGGGCGCCATCGGAGCCGTTCACGGACGCGTTGTCACCATCACCCCCGAAGTCAGCGCCAAAGTCTCCGTTGAAGTCGTCTGGAACGGCTTGATCACCGATGAAGAAGTCCTCGCCGGCGACGCTCGGTGAGATCCCATCAATGTCCATTGAGTTGCTGAAGTCGTGAACGTCCCCGAATCCATCGTTGTCGTCGTCGTCATCGTCGCCGTGCGCGTGCTGACTGTCCCGGAAGAATGCGGAGTCGTCCACAGAGAAGCTGTCCTTACCGAACGCGAAGCCCTCGAGGGACTGCGAGATCTCCTGCTCGTCGATTGCGCCAAGATCGGGCAAGAAGTGCTCTGCAAGATGAGTCGATGAGATCGGGACAGTAGTGTACTGTGCTCAGGTACTCACCGCGCAGGTAGCTGAGATCTACTTCGTCGCGAGGCTCCTCCAGCGGCTGTTCCTCCTCGTCGTCCTTAGCTACGGAATCACTCGCATCGAAGACGACGCGGAGGCTGCCGTCCGGAGTTACGGTGAGCCCGAGATGGTTCATGAGCAGGCCTTGAGCGCCACCCTCGTCGAAGTCGGCGCAGGTCTTCCTGAAGAGCGGGTCCACACTGAACTCCAACTCGAGCTTCTTCGTCCGGAGTTGAGCAGGGTTCTTGGCGAGGGTGGATTCGCTCCTGTACCCCTTGCGCTTGCGCTGGCTCTGACTAGGTTCGCCACCCTCAGGGTTGTCTGAGCCGTTGCCGTCGTCGTCGTCCCGACCTTCGTTGGCGAGATTGCTGAGGAGCTTGCCAGTCTCGGTCCCGACTGAGTCCACACGCGAGGTCCAAATCTTGACACATCCATCGAGAGTGCACGAGGCGCGTTGAAAATTGATAGAGTTATCGTTGTTGTTGCGGAGTAGGGACATGTCGTGGAAGTAGTCGATGAGGGCGAAATTCCACGAATTCGCGGCATTGATTTTCTGCGCACAAAGTCAGCGCCTGGGTAACGGTGCATGATAGTGGAGGAGGGAGAGCGCGAATGGACGGAGTCGATGTTGGTATGGCGGGTAGGTAGACAGGGAGCACGGAGTATGGCACGCTTTCCCTCTACATCACCTTCACCCGTCGCGACACCTCATGCTCTGCGTATATTGGAAGAGGACTCACGTTATCAGTTGCCATCTTCATCCACTGGTCGAAGTTGGAGGCCATGATATCCATGGGGACGTTGATGATGGGAGGCTGGGGTACACTGAGCAGTTGGCTCTTCTGCCTGCCAAGAGCCGCGGCCCTAGAGCCCTCAGATGCGCCCTCTGCAGGTTCGGGGGCGTTGGGAGCGGATGAGGGGCCCGCCTCTGGCTCGTCTTCGTCGAGAGAGACGGTGACCTTGGCACTCTTCCTGCGGCGCCTCTTCTCTGCTACATCGTCGTTTATGTTGACATTCTTGAGAGGTGCGCGTGCTTTCGAGCCGCTAGCTGCGGAAGGGTCTAGTGAGAAGCTGCCGTCGGGGTCGATACGTTCGCTGAGTCGCTTCTTGGAGAGAGTGCGGTTGGTTGCGGGGCGGGGAGTGGTTTCGCGTTCTGTGTCGCCGCCGGAGTCAGACTCCACGTACAAAGAGCGCGGGTTCTCTTGCTGAGGGCGAAGACGCGTCGTGGCCATCGTCGGCGGTGGAAGAAGGCGTGGCTGGGGCGGCGGTGGGGGCAGGAGACAAAGCTGGTGAACGGCCTCGCGCGTTCAACCCTGCGCGACGCGTTCACGTGACAGCTTACGTCAGCCGCGTCTTCCCTCAACGTGCACCGACACTGGCAAGCCAAGCTCAGTGAGTACGGCCATGTCCACTACAGAAGACGACCCCGCGTTCGACCCCGCTTTCGCACTTCTGCCACCTACGCTCAAGCGGAGCATAGACGACGCCTTCGACTCCGCTGCCGCCCCGCACAAGCGACACAAACCCGCACAGGTCGTTAATTCCCTGCCGGGAGGCTTCCTGGCCGATGACGTTCCCGCCGGTGGTTTCATCCCTGACGACCCCACTCCAGGTGGCTTCAGCCCCGATGCGGGCGGGTTCGTTGCGGACACGCAGGCAGGCGGCTTCCTTCGTGAAGGTAGTACCACGTCTGCTATAGACGAAGAGAGCAGTCCGCCCACGCACATCCCATTATCCTCCATTCCCACCGCCCTCCAGATCCTTGACCTTCAGCCAGACGACGAGGACGTTCTCGCAGTATTCCAGAATGCTGCTACAGGCTGGGGTGACCGTGCTCATGCCCACGGCCTAGCTGAGGGTTCGCAGGATGCCTTCGTCAGCCGCAAAGACTGGCGTGCCGTCTGCGCTGCTCTTCTTGGCAGCGGACCGTTGACTGATGCGGAGGCTCCTACGTCCGACAATCATGCGCTCGCTGAGAACGTGGTCGAAGCTTTTGAAGACCTTTCGGATCTTACTGCTGACTCTGTCGAGGAATACGTCAACTCTGGAGGAACTGAATCGGACTCGGACGACTCGGATGATGAGTACCAAGAAGGCGGGTTCGTACCGACCAAGAGGAGGTCCGGCGCAGCTGCCTCACAGACACGGTCTTCCAAGTTCACCAAGGGGCGCCCGTCGCGTACACGCAAATCCTCCTCCGCGTCTTCCGAAGGAGGAGACGAGGGCCGGCATGCCCGCCTGACCGCCCATCAGAAGAAAGAGTGTCGCACCGCATTCGCACTCTTCTTTCCGGATGTCCCGGACAAGGACCTCGACTGCCAGCGCATCAGGATCAAGGACATCACGCGTGTCGCGCAGCTACTCAAGGAGAAACTGTCGACTGAGGAGGTGAGCATTCACAACTTCACGCGTTGCGTGAGAGCTAATCGCCCGTTTGCGCATACGCAGACTGTGGAAATGCTCGAAGCATTCTCGACCGCCCCCGACAAGTCCATGGGACTTGCCGACTTCGAGCGTATGATGGTTGCGACTAAGATGGCGTAATGATTGTCCCTTTTTGGACTTTCTATGGATCATGAAGTTGAGGACTATATCAATAACTTCGGTGACAATATGCGGGCGGTGGGAGGACTGAAGTTGTGGCTAAGCGAGTTGAGCTTCAGTGTTCACATATCGTAGGGAGGGCGAACAAGCGGGTGTTATGACGTCGCTTGTAACGGTTACGCACAACGAGCACAACAGGGATCGAGGTCGGTCGTCTAAGGGTTCAGGCTCGTGACGGGCCAAGGCAGTCGTGCCGAGGGGTTGTGGTTACAAGGGATATGTTGCGCAGCTCGACCACAATGACAGCGGACAGTCTTCAGGACATTGACTCAACACCCTTTCTTCTTTTCGTATACAATGATGGTTCTAAGACTATGCTCTACTACTTCGATCGAACCATTGTTCACTTACCTTCATTCAACCTTGACCTGTTTGCAGACATTAACCACCACTTTCCCTTTCTTCAGCATTATTGTTTCCAGTTTTCCGTTCCCGTCTTTCATATAGGTTACATCAACATAGTGGCTCTGGCTTGTCATCGCTAACCACATGGACATCTCCACCTTGCTCTGTTCTCATACTATAGTAGTGACTCTGGTGTGTCATGCTAACCACATGGACCTCTCCACTTCACTCCATATATAAGCGTTATGAAGCCGACGAGGGACGAGCTAGACAAGAGGAAGACGGGTGCTTCTGCTGGGGAAGAGACTGATGTATTGACATAGCTAGGTACCTAGACAAGAGGAAGACTACATAGTAGAGTGAGTACATAGTTAGTGCATACAGAGGGAACATAGAGACATACGGGTGCTTCAGCTGGGGAAGAGACTGAAGCACCAGGACGATGAGAGCGTGGTATAAGTGAGAGTGAAAGGACGGAAAACATGAGGTGCGGAGAGATCCGAGATAAGCTCGGTCTGTGGACATACATGAGAAGACACGAGGACGTTGGCGTCAAGAGCTTGAACGCCAACACCATATCTATATGACATTCCACTCCATAGCCACTTAGCTCCTCTCACATACAGCTCTTCTCTGCTTTACTACACTTTGTAGCCATATAGCTCCTTACTCATATGGCTACCTTGCTCTGCACACAGGTGGATAGCCTCCTCTATACCACACTCAACTCCACACAGGACTATTATATAAAGCCTAGCTAGTCGCAGGGGAGATTCCCCAGTTTTGACCTCTTGTTGTTAAGACTGTGCGTGCCAAGTCAACTCCGGAAGGAGGTCCGAAGTCCGAAGTCCGAAGGCAGCGCGGAAGTGAAGACTTCGGCGAAGTTATTGACCAACGCCCTGAGGAGACGCAAGGTGTCTTCTATTTGCAAAGAAACAGAACTCCGGAGTTTATACCGGAGTAAGCAACGAAGGAGGAAGTCAAGCAGAGAGGGAACCAGAGAGTCAGAAGCCGAGTGACCAGAGTCGGAAGACGGAGGTCGGAGGTCGGAGGTCGGAAGTCCGGACGGAGGTGCGGACGGGTTTCAGAAGAGAAGGCAATAGATTGAGTTGTTGATACCGAGAAGGATAAGAGGGAAGTAAACGAGATATCAGAACTGAGGTCTAAGGGAGAATACAAGCAGACTTAAATACTAAAGTCCGGAGGTCCGAAAGGGGTAAGCTAAAAGTAGAGACAGGAGTCGGAGTCCGGTGCCAAGGCGGAAGCAAGTAAGTAGCCAATAGGAAATGGAGGTAAGTGCGGATACAAGTGGATACAAGTGCGGATACAAACGGGTAATACTATCGGGACTGCGGAGGTGATCGGAGTCCGAGGGGAGCGGATAGTAAGGGGTAAGTATCGTAGTAAGGATGAGTCACAACGAAAGGATGAGGAAGTAAGTATGAGTCAACGGACGAACCGGAGTCCGGTCGGAGTTGAGTCCGGAGTTGGGTGTCTTGGAGCACGGGATGTAACAGTGCCCCCCCACTGGGTCCGAGCCCTCGAGGACCAAATTGGAAGTGTTTCAGGATGACGTGGACTGAGTGATCGGAGAAGGAGTTCTTCACGGAATCGGTGATCGGAGATCGGGGTCGGAGTCCAGCCTATATAAGACCGGTCGTCGGTGTTGGGGACTTCAAACTTTCTTCTTCATACCTCCACCACCACCACCACTACCGCGATGACGAAACCGCAGAACTCCAAGCCCGAGTCGACGGACCTCGCGCGGAGACGCAAGGAGGCGGAGGAGAGGAAAAGGAAGGCGGACGAGGAGCTGGCGGAGTTGGCCGCAGCGGAGAAGGCGGAGGAGGAGAGGAAACAGCGGGAGGACGACAAACGGCCAAAGGCCGATGCCAAGTGAGTGGTCGAGTTTCGGAGTTCGGGGTCCGACTAATGACTTGCAGAGTACCCTGCGACGCCTGCCGGAAGAAGTCCGCGGCGTGCCGGTGGTACCTGGACAGCTCGCGAGTGGCGAGCTGTGCCTCGTGCGTGCAGCGCAAGGGGAAGTGCGTGGGCGGAACACCGCCGGAGATGGTGAAGAAGCGGAAGCGACCGTCGAAGGAGGTCGTGGACAGCGAAGTCGAGGAGGTAGCTCCGCCTCCGAAGAAGCCGAAGAAGACGCAGGAGCAGCCGGTGGCCGGGCCCTCCAAGGACAAGGGCAAGGGCAGGGCGAGGGAGGAGCCGAGCCGGAGCCGGAGCCGGAGAAGAAGGCGGAGTCCGGCCGGACTCTCCGGGGTCCGAAGGGGGGAGACGGCTCCGTCGATTCCCTCGACACGAGGGACTTGTTCGGACGTCTCCTCCAGGAGATGTGGGACACCCGCTCGGAGATGCGGAGTCTCCGCAAGGAGATGGCGAGGTTCTCGCACGCGCGGGCGCAGGTCGAGGCCCTCGACGGGTACCTGGCCCCGTACTTCCGGGGGCTCCCCGCGGGGCCGAGTGGGATAGTCCGGTCGACGACGGAGGAGGAAGACCCGTCGTACGAGCCGGAGGCGGAGGAGACGGAGTCGGACTCGGAGTCCGGAAATGAGGAGTCCGGGGAGGCGCAGGGAGAGGCCGGAGATGAGGGCCAGGGCGAGGGTGAAGGAGAGGGTGAGGGAGAAGGAACCGGAGTTGAGGTTGAGGGGGAAGAAGGAATCGGAGGTGAGGGTGGCGGAGAAGAGCAGACGGAGTCCGGAGACAACGGAGCTCCGGAGTAGATAGGACAATGAAACAGTTTCCGAATCAACAAAGTGTGAGGTGTGAACAGAAATGTTAAGTACTCATAAGCAAGTAATATGAAGTGAGTAAGTGTTTGTAAGAACAGATGTAATGGATGAGGATGGTGTGGTTTAGGACAAGGAAGTAAGAGGTCCGGGTTTATCCGGGTAAGAAGCATGGAAGTCCGCGACCAGTTCTTGAGCGTGTCCGAGCTCCGTGGCGAGGATCCATGAAGTTTCCTCGTCGGTGCCTTCGTAACCGGCCCAACGGACCAGGTACAGGAGTTGACAGGACCGGCGCCGACGATCAATCTTGGAGTCGAGGATTTCGGAGATTTCATACTCCGGTTCTCCGTCGACTTCGACTGGTGGGGGCGGAGTTTGGACGCGCCCGGGAATAGTGTTCGGAGTTGCGGGTTCCAGCTGAGAGACGTGGAAGACGGGGTGAATGGCCCGCATAGAGTCGGGTAAACGGAGGGTGAAGGAGTGAGTTCCGGGCTGAGCGATGATCTCGTAGGGGCCTAGGAACTTCTCGGAGAGTTTCTTCGTAGGGCGAGTAGAACGGATGAACTGCGCTCGGACATATGCGTAATCTCCGATCTGGAAGTCCGGTGCTGGAAGTCGGTGCTTGTCGGCCTGAACTTGATAGCGAGCCTGGGCTTCGGCGATGCGATTCCGGAGTTCGGAGTGGAGTTCGTCGAGATCGATGGCGAACTCGCGGGCACGGGCGGAGGTGAGATCACGTTCCGGGTGGACTGCAAGTCCGGGATGGTAGCCCTTGTTGGCGAAGAAGGGAGAGAGTCCGGTAGTGGCGTTCGGAGCGTTGTTGTACGCAAACTCCGCAAGGGGCAAGAGTTTGGACCAGTTGTCCTGTTGATAGTTGCAATAGATGCGGAGGTACTGCTCTAGGGTCTGGTTAACGCGTTCCGTTTGTCCGTCGCCTTCAGGATGATAACCGGAGGTGAAGTGAAGCTTCATGTCGAGAGCTTTACCGAGGGAACGGAAGAAGTGGACACGAACTCCGAGCCCCGATCGGAAGTGACGTGGGACGGAACTCCGTGCTTGGAGAACACATGAAGGACGAAGAGTTCGGCGAGCTCCTGGGCGTTGAGCGTATTGTGAGTCGGAATGAAGATCGACTGCTTGGTCAACCGGTCAACAATGACAAGTATCGCGGTGTAGCCGTCGGAGTCCGGGAGCTGTTCGATGAGGTCCATGGAAATGGAGTTCCAGGGCCGTTCGGGGATGGGGAGTTGCTTCAATGTTCCGTAGGGCAGATGACGGGGAACCTTGGATCTCGCGCATGTAGTACAGGTTTTGCAGTAGTCTCGGATGAAGTTGCGGAGTCCGGGCCAGTTGTAGTCCCGGAGGACGAGGTCCTGAGTCTTGTTCTGTCCCCAGTGGCCCGCAGTTGGGTGATCGTGACGGGACCGGAGGACTCGGAGTCGGAGGTCTCCGGAGTCCGGACGTAGATGCGATTGCTGAGACATAGGAAACCATCGTCGTTGAAGGACCAGCGGGGGTGGTCGACTTCCGAGGCATGCGAGAGACCTGCGGCGAGCTCCGGGGAAGGGTTCTCGGAGGCTTGAGCGGAGCGGATGTCCGCGCGGAGTTGGGTATCGTCGAGGACGAACACCGCACGGAGGACCGGAGCGTGGAGGATTGTCGCCCGGAGGGAGGAAGCGAGCTGTTCCTGGGTGAAGACTGGTCGGAAGTTGTGTGGGTTGACGACGGAGTAGTCACTGTCCCCCTCCTTTGGGTAGACGTCCCAACGGCGAGTGAGTGCGTCGGGTTTTGCTCCGAGTTTCCGGGTCGGAATCGGATAACCATGTTGAACTGCGACAGGTACTCGGACCAGCGGGCTTGGCGGCGGGTGAGGAGTTTTGTGGTGGAGAAGTACTCGAGGTTCTTGTGATCCGTGACGACGTCGATCGGAGTTCCGGAGCCCTCGAGGTAGTGCCGCCAAGTCTTGAATGCTTCGAAGATGGCCAAGAGTTCCTTGTCGTGAGTGTCGTAGTTCAACTCCGCACCGGAGAGGGTACGGGAGTGGAAAGCGATGGGATGGAGTTCACCGGAGTCCGTGGTGATGGACAGAATTCCGGCGATAGCGTAGTCCGAGGCATCCGTCTCGACGGTGATTTGCCGATCGGGTTCCCAATGGTGAAGAACCGGAGCTGTGGTGAACGCCTTTTTGAGAGAGTTAAAGGCGTCGCGGCATTCATCGGAGAAGTTCCAAGGAACATTCTTGCGGGTGAGACGGGTGAGGGGAGGACGATCTCGGAGTAGCGAGGGATGAAACGCCGGTAGAAGTTGGCGAATCCGAGGAAGGACTGTATGTCTCGGACTTTCCGGGGTTCCGGCCACTCGAGAATCGTCTTGACCTTGGAGTCCGACATCGTGAGTCCTTCGGCGGAGAGGATGTAGCCGAGGTACTCGACGGAGTCCGAGTGGAACTCGCACTTGTCGGCGCGAGCATAGAGCTTGTGCTTCCGGAGACGTCGTAGGACTTCTTTGACGTGCTTCCGGTGATCGGCGGGGTTGTCGGAGTAGATGAGGATGTCGTCTAGATACACGACGACGCAAACATCTAGCAAGTCCGCGAAGATTTCGTTGACGAAACGTTGATGTCACGGTCAGTGGACCAGCACCCCTTTTCGTTCCTTTTCGTTTTCCCTGGAACTTCCACTTCCCCATCTTGATCCCTTTCCTACTTCGTACACATCCCATTTTGGACCCCTTGATCTCATTCTCGCGCCCGTATGCTCTGTTCCCGCGACCGCATGCCTTGTTCTCGCACTTACCATCCCGTTACCATGTGTTTTCCCACCCTTTTGTCTCCCACTCGTACAGCCTCGCTCCCTTTCCCGCATGAGTCACTTCCACTGGCACGTGATTGTTCAGAGTAGACTAGTATATAAGGCCCTCCCAGCGCTTACCTGGTCCCCATCTCGACCTCCTGGTCATTGGGACTAGGTGCGCTTTCCCCCATGTACTTTCCCCTTGTCTCTATGCTAATATAACCTGGTCATTGGGACTAGTCTGTCGCAGTGCGCGTGAAGACTAGCTATCGACGACTTCGTGCCTCCGAGCCAGTCATCGCTCTGCCCTCGTCGAGCTTCCTCTCTACTCCCCCCCCCCCTTTTCGGCTCCTCGCCGCTCGCCCCTCAGAC